>QANZ01011824.1:40758-57274 GCA_003254925.1 Chamaecrista fasciculata
AAATATTAAGGAAAAATAATTCAGATAAGATTCCTAAAAGTTAGGAAATTATTGAATTATAAAATTCCCTAATATTGGAGCATGAGGGTGGGGCCTCATTGGAGTATTTTAGATTAATAAAATTGTTTTATTAATTTAATTCATGAATTTGAATTCAAAAGATTTGATGAAGATATCAAAAGATTTGATGAAGATATCAAAAGATTTGAATTCAAATAGATTTGATGAGATCTCAAATCAGGATCTTTGGAGAATCATGACTTCCTAAGAGTTAGGAAGGTTTTTGATTTATAAAATTCCAAAGGATAAATAGGGCAACATGGCGCCATCTTGGAGGACCTCTAAGGGAGATTTGATCTCTCATCTGATTCTCTAAGATTACGATTTGAATTTAAATTTAATATTATGGTAATATTATAATTTGAAATTCAATTCATGAAAGCCATATTATTATAATTTAGAATTATAATAATGCTCTAAAATAATTATAAAACCTAAGGTGCTAGGCGCCTAGGCTAGGTGTGAGATCATTTTGTGATTTTGTCTTCCTCCTTGTAGAGAGAGAGGAAAATCGCCACCTCCATAGCTAGAGAGAGAAAATTTGATTTTCCTAAGGAGTTAGTGAAAATTCGAATTGTTCTACCTTTAGGGTTTTGAAAGAAGAAAAACAAAAGGGGTTTTGTTGTTATCTTCTTCACTTTTGCGCCACCATCAACTTGGTTCAAGAAAGAGTTCTTGAATCAAAACTCTGTAGATTCAGTTCCCGGTTCCTTTAGAGAAAGGAGCAGAAGGCTAGCACCTTGGTGCCCGACAAACTGTTCGTTTGGATCACCGGTGGAGGAAGGACGCTGATAGTGGACTTCTCGAACTCGCCTAAGTACAACCAAGCCGATTGAAACTTTGAGGTATAACACTTTTCGTATCTGATTTGGTTTTAAATTCAGCTAGCGGATCTCCGGGGGGGAAATCTTGGGCAGCGCATAAAATTTTGTTTATACTTTTGCTTCCGCTGCGTGTTTTGCTCCGGGATTTCCCAACAAGATGGTCTTTGGATTGATGTGCTTAAAGCTAAGTACAATAAACGTAGAGGGTTTGAGCTCTCTGATATTGTTAGAGGGAGTTCTCCTTCTCATTTTTGGGCGGATGTCACAGGTTTATGGGGAAAGGTCAATAGATTGTGCCTTTGGAGAGTGGGAGATGGTAGTGGGGTGAAGATGTGGAATGACTGTTGGGTAGATAAAGGGACTTGCCTGAAGGATGTTGTTTTTGATATTGGAGATATTTCTGACCCTAATGCTCTTATTGGGGAGTTTGTTGACACTAATGATGATTGGGATGTCAATCTTTTGAAGTAATTTTTGTCGATGGAGGTTATTGATAAGATTAGGGTTGTCCATCATCCTATGGTGGGTATGCCTAATAATATCAGATGGGGGGTTGATAGTTCTGGGTTGTTTAGTGTTAAATCTTGCTATAATGAGTTTATGGGAGAGAAGTTGGGGATGGTTGATAGGAAGTGGGATGTGATATGGAGATGGAAAGGGCCTGAGAGGGTTAAATTTTTTCTGTGGATTGTTGGACACAATAGACTCTGTACAAATTCTAGGTGTGCAAAGTGGTGTGCTTGTGATCCTAGTTGCAGTGTGTGTCAAAACCAGCCAGAGACAACTACTCATGTATTAAGAGATTGTACTGAAGCGAAAAAGGTTTGGGATAGGGTGTAACTTGCTTCAAAGAAGTCTTCTTTTTTTGGCGCTGATCGTTGGGGTTGGCTGTGGGAGAATCTTTTTGTGGATTCGAAAGGGTTGAACTGGAAATGGAGTGTGACGTTTGGGATTGCCTGCTGAAAAATCTAGAAATGGAGAAATCAGAGAATCTTTGACCCCAACTTTGTTGCTTCGGATTCTCCTGAAGAAGTCATTTTTTGGTGGTGTGAGCAAATTTATGGTAACGATAATCAGACTAAGAAGATAAATATGAAAGTTTTGAATGAGAATCTACCTCAAATTCGATGGAATCCACCGGATGAGGGTTGGGTTAAGGTGAACTCTGATGTGTCGGTGATTAGCGATTTGGGTCGTGCTTCTTGTGGGGGATTGATAAGAAACTCTGAGGGATTGTGGGTTGGTGGTTTCGCTAAAAATATTGGCGATTATGATGTGCTTAAGGCTGAATTATGGGGAATCTATGAAGGTTTAAAACTTGCTTGGAGGCTTAATTGTAGAAAAGTTATGGTGGAGTCGGATTCCTTGTGTGCTATCAATCTGATTTCGAAGAATTTTTCTGGTTGTGGGGAGGTGTTCTTGACGCTATCGAGAAGATTCTTCAAAGAGAATGGAGCTTCGCGTTTGTTCATATGTTGCGTGAAGGGAATAGGTGTGCTGATTGTATTGCTAGTTGGGCTTTGGGCTGTAATGAGGATTTCGTTACTTGGAATGATCCTCCTGCTTTTTTGGGTTTATCTTTGTTTGAGGATAGATTTGGGGCTGTTGTCCCTAGAGGTTTTTAGTTGTTTGTTTTGTTTTTTGGCTGGTTAGCCAGTGTACCCTACCAAAAAAAAATATCTCTATATATTATTATCACTCTTTCTTAGGGATCATTATTTGAATATCATATTAATAATCAATCTTTATTATTTTATATGTTTTTATTGTTTGGTAGTTAAATAATATAACTAGAATTGTAACAAAAAAATAAGTAAAATTAAATATCATCTATAAATGAAATAATTATAAAAATATTAGTGTGACTTGATATTTAAACTCATTTCACTTCACTATTTATATTATCAATTATCAAATTTCCTATTGAAGTTAGCGATTCATTGTTATATAAACTATATTTATTAAATGAAAAAGTCTAAGATGCAAAGTGGGGTATGCATACAATTACAACGTGACATGATCTCTATTTTTTAAGTAATTTAATGATGAAAAATAATAAAGAAAGATAATTTTTTTAACTAATCAAAACTATATATAGAGCCACATCACTAGTTGAATATTTTCAGATATTGTATACATTCACTACTTATTTTTATAATGTTAATAAACAAACTTTTATTTAATATGTAGTTTTGAATAGGCCAAAGTTTTAAATTGGTCCCATATGTATAGGGTAGATTTTAAATTAGTCTTTTATCTTTTATTTGTTTTATATTGGTCTTATATATTTTCATAATGTTTTAAATTGGTTTCAAACCTACTACTTTGGTCTTTGAGAAGTGATTTGACGTGTTTACTAGCGATCTTAACTAGGCAGGACAAAAAACATCTTCAAGAGTAAGCATATAGTTTCGAATTCGTCGTATTTGAGCTTGAAATCTTATATTATATGGCTCCACCCCTTTCTGGTCGTCCACATTTTAAAATTATAGTACAAAATTAATAATAAGAGGAAAATTATTATTTGATCCCTTCTTTTTTACTGTGTTAACAATTTAGTCCCTCATTTATTTTACATACATATTTGCGTGCCCGTTAGGGCACGCAAAGCCTCTAGTGAAAGATATGAATATGTACAACTTTACTTATTTGACTGTGAAACGAGTTATCTATTTATGAGATTCAATTTGATTTTGTTTGTTGATGTTTCCAAAATACTTACAAAAGAAACTTATAGCTTTAAGTTTGTCGTATTTGAATTTAAAATGAAAAAGATAGGATTACATTCAAAATTTATGAAATTAATTTAAAATATCATAAAAATATATAAAATTAATCTAAAACAAATGAAAGATAAATGATGAAATTTGAAACTTTAGCCTTTGGATACAAATAAATTTAAAAGATAAAATCTAATTAAAAATTATTTAAATATTTAAGTTAACTGCAAGTATGCAACCCAATTTGTTTTAATAATAATCCATTAAAAGAAGTAGAAAATATGTAGATATATAATAATCAGAAACACTAAAAAGGAGCAATGCGTAGAGTACAGGATGATGAATTTATAACCGCCTTTGCTGCAATTGATCACTACGATTTTTCGAGTCGATCGAGTTTGGTTTCACTTTCGTGGATTCCTCCACAGCTTCTGCAATGGACTCGATTCCTTATCACGATGGCAACATATACAATTTGCTCGACAGCCGAAACCTCGACACACGCCTAGTATTTCTTTTCACCCTTTGATTTTTATTATTTTCTTTTCTGAGTTTCGAAAGTATTTTTGAGCTCGAAATTAGCATGGAGTTTCTAATTTACAACCTGTTCGGTGATAAATTTGATGCGTGGATGATCAGGATGTGTTATTCACAGTTCTCTGGCTATTAATTTGAGAAATATTGACGTGCTATATGGTGTTCGTATGAATTCATTTAATCGAAGCTTATCTGAAATTTGCAAGTATTTTTTTTTCGTTGGGGTTTAAAAGTAAAGCAATGGGATTGTTAGTGGAGTGAGTGTCCAGCTTAAACCGATGAGCGTTTTGAATCTCAAGGATTCTTGTACTCTTCATATTTTTCTTGAAAAATGTAAACTACAAGTGTTGCTATTATGAAGTTGCCAAATTGCCGCTTTCGTATTTATTGGCCCCTTTGGCAATGAAGAAATGTTGAGATAGTGAAGTACGATGCCCTTGATCGTAATTCAGGCCAGAATTATGAATGCCTCACCAAAGCGGAGGGAATTACGTGGATGTATTGCCTAGAAAGCTGACTGTGGTGGACTTGAATTGCTCATGTTCTCGGGTTTGAATGAACCATTGAACTTATAAGGAATAGAGTTTAGGATATATATATAAATATATTTATATGTATTTGAAATTAAATATTGTTTATCTAACGCTTTGAATGTTAGGCCTGATCGGTTTTTGCGTCAAATCGTGTCCTTCTGATATCCGTGGACAATTGTATAAACATTAGGAATGGTGGTCCAGTCCATGAATCACTATCAGTGTTTGGCTTTGCTGATCATAGAATGTGATACTATGTTGTGCCTCGTGGTTTTGACTTTCTCTTTCTATTGTTTGTTTAGGATGTCAATCATAGTTTGCAGATGCATTCCTCGTTGATTCGGAGGCTTTGTCAAGAAAGAGAGTTAGAGGTTAGTATGATGACTATTTTAATTTTACTAGCATATGATGCAACAAACTTGGTAAGATCCTAAGGAAGATGCCAACTATGTATTATTTATTACATATGGATAAGAGATTTTGGTCGGCACTTGAAAGTAACATGCATATATTTTGAACTGGCTTTGTCCAAAATGGATGAAGTTATGCCGCTATACTTCATCTTCAGTTATCTCACACTCACACACATATTGTTTAACACTGCTTCTCTTCTGAGGATTATTAGTTGGTATGTGGTGAGCCCTTCTTATTGTATCGGTATGCAAAGATTAAGGATGTTTGAGATTGGATAAAGCCTATATGGGACAACTGCTGTATCATTGACTCTCTTTCAGTGTTTTTAGCTTTTTGTAGCATGTTATGTGCCTTTTATTTCTTGAATTTAATGTTCTTGGTATGCTTTTGCTTATTATTCAAACAGGGCCATCGTGGTTGCGTTAATGCAGTGGCTTGGAATTCCACAGGTTCATTATTGATATCTGGATCAGATGACACAAGGGTATGGTAGAATTAATTTAATTGTAAACTGTATTTGACAATAGTTTAAATGTAAAACAGAAAAAAATAGTTTGTGCTGGAAATTCTTTGAGTCATACAATCTTCTCTGGAATATAGTCATTATACATTTATTATTGTGATAGGAAACTATAAAATATAAACTATTGAGTTGAGATTCTTCTACAAAAAATTGTTTTCATGATAATTGGAGAGGATTGGTGCTGTTATCTGACATTTCTTTTTACAATTTGAAATAATTCATGACTAGTATGATGAGTTCATTTATGTAAAGACAGAAAGTAGATCAGTAAAGCAAATGACTCTAGTTTTTGTGGCAGTGAGCATTGAATTTTTTTTGTGAAATCTTGCAGATCAATATCTGGAGCTATTCTGGCCGAAAACTTGTACATTCAATTGACACCGGACATTCAGCTAATATATTCTGTACTAAGTTTGTACCTGAAACTTCAGATGAGCTTGTGGTGTCTGGAGCTGGAGATGCTGAAGTAATGTTCTGATACATTATATCTTTGTGGCTTATTTATGCCATTTCAATTCTTCTACACATATTTTGTTTTGGCAGGTTCGGTTATTTAATTTATCTCGCCTGAGTGAGAGGGGAGATAATGCCCTTGGTCCATCAGCGCTATACCAATGTCATACTAGAAGAGTCAAGAAATTGGCTGTAAGTCATCTAGTCTTATAAAATCTCAAAATAGCAGTTTCAATGCTTTTCATTAGTCAAGGTGAAGGAAGTCAGACATAACATACTTCACATTGAAATATCATAGATCTGTGTCTTTAAGCTTCTTTTTACAAGGAAGTCAGACATAACATACATCACATTGAAATAGCATAGTTTCAATGTCTATATTCTTTTTGTTATAGGTTGAAAATGGAAACCCAAATGTGGTATGGAGTGCCAGTGAAGATGGGACCCTGAGACAGCATGATTTTCGGGAAGGCACTTCTTGTCCTCCAGCAGGGTCTTCCCACCAAGAATGTCGTAATGTTCTTGTAAGTGATTTTATCCAGTTTTAGTCATGCATCCCTGCCTGTTTTTTTCTAATGTGATTTAATCTTCAGTACCATTTTACCAGGTGGGAGGTTGGGTTGAAGTATCTGAAATTACTTAGTTATATGAATGCAAGTTTATGAGAGTTGCCATAAAAAAAAAAAGTTTCTGTGTAGACTTTGGTTGTTTCTCTTGATAATGGGTTTGTCTGCTGTCTTTCAGCTTTAGCAACTCTATATTATGAGGTTTCTTAATCTGACTGTTTGAGCTCTATCTATTATATTCTAATTGCTTTAATTGGAGAAGGGTTTGATTAACTCTCTTTGACCTTTTCTTTTTCACTGAAAGTTAGTAAGTGAAATTGAGACTATTTGTTAGCTCGAGCTATACATTCATTGGAAGTTGTAACAAATGCTTTTGTTCAATGTTTAATGTCAGCTTGACTTGCGGAGTGGAGGTAAAAGGTCACTTGCTGATCCTCCTAAAAAAGTCCTTGCTCTTAAATCTTGTGATATTAGTTCTACTAGACCACATTTGCTCCTTGTTGGTGGGAGGTAAAGCTTCTGGTGATTCTTTTTTTGTTTTTGTTTTTTAATCCCACTTTTTTCTATTTTAAATCAATATCCAAATTTTTTTTTGCTTGCAGTGATGCCTTTGCACGTTTATATGATAGAAGGATGCTACCACCTCTGAGCTCCTGTCGAAAGAGAATGTCACCACCTCCTTGTGTCAATTATTTCTGTCCAATGCATCTTTCTGATCGTGTTAGTCCTTTGCTTTACTGATCTCTTATCTGTGTTTCCTGGTCATTTGCTTCGTGGTCTTTGTTTTCCTTGTTTCTACTATTCTCTCATGTTTGTTAAGATTATTTTTAGGAAACCATTTAGAAAACTTTCTCATTCCTTGAAAGTGTTTGTTATAAAAAAAAATGATTGAGGTTTATTTACTAAATGTTAATTATTTTTTAAGTCCCAGATTGCTAAATGTTTGTTCTCTAATACGCACTTCCTTCAGTCAATAAGTTCATAGCCACACTTTGCCCTTTGTGTTGTGCTCTGGGCATGATTAGAGGAAAGAGAGGGGGGAGGGGAGACACAATCCATTACCTACTGCAAAAGAAAGGAATCAATTGAAGTTTTCTTTTTTCCTTATTACTTTATGCTTTTGCTTACGCTTTATTGATGGTTGAAGTATTGCAATTACCTATTGTGTTGGTATTTGTGCATGTTATGGTTCATGTAAACACCATGTCAATAGCTTTTCAGGCATTATAGTAAAATCTGAATCTGTGATCTGTCTTATTTGTGGTCTATAACACATGATTTATAAGGCTATTTCTATAAGGCTAAAGTTAATGTTGTCGCTCAAACTCTTCTAGGGACATCCAAGCTTGCACTTAACTCATGTTACATTCAGTCCTGATGGAGAAGAGGTTCTCCTAAGCTATAGTGGAGAACATGTCTACCTAATGAATGTAAATCATGGTATATTGTCTTACCTTGAATACTTCTTCTTGTTCATTCAAATGTTTTACATAATATTAGTTATGTGTTTTCTATTTGTTCAAATTTGTTTAGGAAAATTTTCAAGTACTTTGATCACCCATCAAACTGAGTGAAGGGTGCCGAAAGTGAAAAAGGGAAGGGGGAGGGGAAGTGGGGGGATGAGTGAATAAATTGTTCTTCTGTGATGTAATGTGGTTTCACTTTAACATACCTTTTGTCATTGTAACACTAGAATTACATATAAGGTTATTGATAGAACTCCTTGCTCTGAATAATACTAGAGACTGGATAACAGCCCCTTTATTCATTCAAATAAGATAGAAACATTACAATAGGTAAAAAACAGAGCAGCCAATGCAGTAGAAAAAAAGGAATTGAAACTAAGACGGAAGAATAACATATACGGGCATTCGAGAGGCCAAGACTCTCCCAAAAGTTTCCCCAGATATTTCCTTCATACCCCAAAGTAGCTTCCCACCCTAGTATAACGGCATCCGCACTCACTCCCTCACTACAATTCCACTAAGTGTCAGAAACCGTTATGCTTTTCTCTCTCTATCCCCTATACTGTTCAGCCTACTCTTGCCTCTCCTCTTGTAAACCTTGGTGGGATCTGATGCAGGCCCAACCTGGTTTCCTCTTCTCTTATATGTCTTAAGTTCAGCAACCCCAATAGGGACTAGGCCAATCAGTTATAAATGAAAAAAAAAAAAGAGCTATGTATTATTATGATTTCATGTGCTAACCTTTTGGATAAATATATATATTGTCTGTTTTCCTCCATACACCTTTTTGCAACCCTAGGTAATGATTTTTAAAAATACCGTATACAGTAATGTGAAACCCCTTCTTGAAACTGCATTTTTTTTGGGTACATTTATTTTTTTTCCCGGAAGCCGACTTCGGTTTTTTTGGTCAAGGGAAGATGAGCTTGATTTGACGAACTGATATGTAATGTTATAGTCTGGGAACTGAATACGGTTGTTACCTTAGCAAATTCTGTTCTGCTCATTTCCTTGTTACTGGATTTGCTTAGACTACAAAGTTGTTGAGCCTTGAGAACATATGTAACTGTAATATGCAGTTGGAGAGAATGGGATGCAATATACTTCAGGAGACAATTTAAAGCTAATGAGTTACTCCCCAACAATTGATGGGGTAGAATTGCAGCCTCCGGTCATCCCAAATGGCTTTCCTAATAAAAGGAATGTTGCTGCAAAGGTATCTTGTGTATGCTTGTTTGAGTTATATTAGGAATACGTTTTGAATATAATTTGGTGGAGAATTATGTTCTAACTGAGATATTTTGGTTGACTAATTGGGGTATACAGCTTGAGAAGTGCAGGGAACTAATTCAATTTGCCAAAAAGTCATTGGAGGAGGAGAAATCCTATTATGGAATTGAAGCATGCAATGAAGTTTTGGATGGCCACAGCTCTATTGTTGGGCATGCACTCAAATTTGAATGCCTATGTACCCGTGCTGCATTGTTGCTTAAGGTTCTTTTAAATTTTGTTAAGCTGTATCTAGCCTCACCGTTGAATTCTTTTTTTGGTAACATTTTGATGTAAAATGTTTTATAACTTCCTTTCTTATCC
This sequence comes from Chamaecrista fasciculata, assembly GCA_003254925.1. Lineage (NCBI taxonomy): Eukaryota > Viridiplantae > Streptophyta > Magnoliopsida > Fabales > Fabaceae > Chamaecrista > Chamaecrista fasciculata. The sequence continues at coordinate 50,448 of QANZ01011824.1, forward strand.
AGCGGAAGTGGAAAAATGATGCTCATATGGCTTTAAGGGATTGCTATGATGCTAGAAGAATCAATAATTCATCTTATAGACCTCTTTACTATGCTTCAGAAGCTTTGTCTCAGGTAATATGATGTACAGCTGTTTTACTATGTGGTTAGTTTGAACCTCTGATGTGTCATGGCTTCAGTTTGTATATGTACCACTAAACTTTGTATTAACACACGACAAATTTGTGGAATTATATGAGGAATGTTAAACTAAATGAATGTGTCTAGATTAGATGCCGGTATCCGGTTTTTACAGAGCTGACTTGGTAGTGAAAATGGAGTAGAAGCTGAAGCATGAGTGTTAATTGACATTGATTCTTATTCTTGCCTTCTGTATGAGTTTGATGGGGTCTGCTGGACTGGGAGGACAATTAGTCCAGTCACTTCAGATATGTCAGCTGCATTTTAAAAGATGATTGATGTTAAAAACTAAGTTAATTCATCTAAGAAATTTTATTAGAGACAGGATCTTTAAGTTTTTGGACTGACTGAATTCTTTTTTTAATTTGATTAGCAGATTTTCAGTCTATTCTTTTTCATCATGCATGCTTTTTTGACTGTTAATACTGCCCCTTTAGGTATTAAACACATCATGGTTTTCTCCTAATGTTATTTCACTGGCTCATTGCAGTTGGGTAGACACAAAGAAGCTTTGGATTTTGCTGTCTCTGCTCATTTGTTGGCCCCTTCTGTTGCTGAAGTTGCAGAGAGAGTGGAGAATGTGAAGAAGGATATAGCTTCAGGTTTGACTAAGTTTGTTTTGCAGGTTTCTAGTAATTATTAAGAACTATTTACTTCAAATTGTGCTGTGTGTATGTCCGCATGCTCATACACACATGCATGCATAGATATATTCTTGTGCATGGAAAGTTGTTGATATTTCATTTCTAGTCTTGCTTTAGTTGGTAACAAATTTGAGATTGACCCCCCTGCACAATTAAAGAAATAAGTTAGTTTTTCACATTAAGATATAGTGCTATTTGACTGGGAAAGAGGTATTAAGCAAATATATGCCCTATTCAATGTTACAATAATGTTGCTCATGTGTAGTGCGCAAAAAAAAATTCAAGTTACTCATTGTGCATTATTTGCAAAATGGAATAAATTCGAAATGGCACAGTCACTTAAAATCAGTCACTGAGCATATTGAGACACTTTCAGCAGTGATGTGGTGGTCCTAGATTGAGAAGATACATTGTTTGTGGCATGGATCCAATCTTATCACAAGAGATTGGCATTAGCAACAAAAAGTTAATTAGCAGGTTGGATATAAGGTTAGATGCCAAAGAAAATGGTGTTTTTAGATATAGTGATTTGATTTAGGGTGGTGCCTAAATTTACTGAAGTTGAGGAGGAGTTTGGAGGCATTGAAATATTATTATATCTGTTGCAATCGTATTCTACTTTACCAAATTTATATTTATTTATAATATGCATGGAGCCTTTTGACAACTAAACTTCCTTAAATTTTACATTTGTGATATAGGTGTTTTTTATGTTTGACACATTGGGATTTCTGATGATTGTTGGAGTTTCTGTGAATTATGCTTTAAGTATGAAATGTAATTGTTTTGTTTATATATCACTGTTATTCTTAATTAAGCGTATTAATGATATTTGATTGTGATCTTTCCTGTGCATCAATATTGCCCTACACAATGCATTATTGTGCCACGATCTTTTGAAACAATGGTGCAACCTGTGCCCTAGATTACTATGCATCAAGTTCACTGAAACATAATCCTCTAATTTATCAAGTTCATTTATATTAATGGAAAAATAGCAAGTTTCTCTCACAAAAATGGTTATTTTTGGTATTGCTGGCAATTTTTTAGTATAAATGTCATTTTTTTTTCTTTATTTTGATTTGACATGGATCTAATTTAACCAGCTGAAGCTGAAAAAAGTAATAAGACAAATGATGTAGCATCAAGGTTTGATAGTCGAGGTGGAAGAATATTATCATTGAGTGACATACTGTATCGATCAGAAGCTAATAGTGATACTTCACAAGATGGTCAAAGATCTGACAGAGATGATTCTGATTATGATGAGGAAATGGACTTGGACTTTGAGACATCAATATCAGGTGATGAGGGACGTGATGTTGAATCCAATATTCTTCATGGGAGTTTAAATCTCAGAATCCATAGACGAGGTGACTCCAGAGAAAATTCTGGCGGAAATGGCTCATGTGATTCACCCTCATCATCATCACAGAAAGATAGAGCATCTTATCAGGTTTGTGTTCATTTTGTCCATTTTAAACTTATCATTGCTTTGTCTTCAACTTGAAGGTATGAAGGTCACAGGGTAGTACGCTGTCTGGGTTTAGAGTGACTTGGTAGTAGCTTGACCTTTGGCATGTTGAGAAGATCTAATCACAAGGGGCATAGCGGGTGACCTAGAAGCTCATAGGATCTTTTATTTTGCTCCATGGGTGTTATAGTGATGTATTTATTTATTTTTCTTTTGCTTCCTTTATATTGGTTCCACTGAAAGCACAGTCTTAGGCTGAAATGCTTCGTGTGGAGGGAAGAACAGAACAACCTTCACATTGCCAAAGCTTTAGAAAGTAGGATCTTTTCATTGGACGTGAAATATATATTCCATTTTAAGCCCATTAATTGCTTTATATAAGTATTCTGTTTAATATCCCTATTTTATTGTTTCACTCTATAAATTACTTTTCCATTCTGGGCTTCTGGCTCATCTTTGCTGTTTGTTGATAAATCAGCCTGAAGCAGCTATTGATATGAAGCAAAGATTTGTTGGTCACTGTAATGTTGGAACTGACATAAAACAGGCCAGTTTTCTTGGTCAAAGAGGTATGTTCCGTTGTCCTTTATTTTATATAATTGGCGATTGCCTGTGGCCTTTGGGAATATTTAAAAGTAGGAAACTTTGTTTTCTCTCTTTTCTATTGTTTTATTATTGTGGCATAGTTGTTGTCTCAGAAAAATTTTTGTCACGTCGTAATCTTGTCTTGTTGAAGTTTTACACGAACTTCATAGTTGTTCTGAAAAGAAATTTCTTTTTATTTGAATGCTTGAGATCTTTTGAACTGTTAGGAAGCCGGATATCATATGATTAATCTGATTTCTCTTGTGACGTCAACATCTTGTGACTGATAAATTTGTGTTGAATGCCAGCAGCACAGTTTCTGTTTCTATTCATGATTGTTTTTCATGCTTATTTACAGGTGAATATGTTGCTAGCGGAAGTGATGATGGAAGATGGCTTATATGGGAAAAGCGTACTGGTAGACTCGTAAAAATGCTCAATGGTGATGAAGCTGGTAATGTTGTTTTCCCCTCTGAAAAGTTTGGGCTATTAGTATTCTCATCCTCTATGGTTCTGATGAAATTGTTTCTCTCTTCAACAGTTGTAAATTGTGTACAGTGCCATCCACATGATTTTGTTGTGGCAACCAGCGGTATTGATAGCACCATAAAGGTGAGAATGGTGGTTCTATGATGGATGGTATCTTTTTGGTTGACTTTCTTGACCTCTGAAACGTCCTTCTGGTGCATTATTTTAGATATGGACACCATGTGCTCCTGTTCCATCTTCTATAGCTGGTGGGTCAACCGGACCAGAGACTGCTGATGTGTTGGTTGCCATGGAAAACAATCAACGAAAGTTACGCCGTAATCGTGATACTATCCTGTAAAGCTCACCAAACCTTCTCTTTGACTTAGGAATATTAGCATTTAGCAGCAATATATTTCTGGGACCAGGTGGATGGTCTGGTAGTTTAGTTACAACTTAATGGCTTAAATTATTTGGAAAGAAATCAATGGGGACTTTCTTGATTTCAATGCAATCTTGTCATGTGAACCAGACAGACACTTTTAACTGTAAGTAATTTTGGCGGTGATACTTGTGTAGTTGATTAAGGATGTGGAAAAGACTTCATCGCTGCCACTTATTGCTATAGTTGACCACTTATCCTCTTCTGTGAATTGGGTGTACTGAGTTAGTCTAAATTCTGTTCTCTGTTTCCATGCTTCATTGATAGGTTGAATATAACTTTCCTTGTTCTTGATGCTTCTATAGCCTTTCATGTACGGATACCTGCTCAGGATTATGTTTTATCTAGAAAGTAATTGTGTTTTATCACTTTATGCAGACCATTTGAGCTTTTGGAGCCATTTAGAATGCATGAGTTTCATGAAGGACCATTGCCATTGCGTCCATTTGAATGTGCCCAAAGCTAATTATTATATGGTTCCCAGCAGCTCGTAAGTCCTGATTTTTTTTCTTCTTTCTTGCATCTGTCATTGTTCAAATTTTTTTTGTAAGTATATGATTGGATCTATTTGTGCAATAAGTAATCTCAGAGTGGGCTCCTTTGGTTGAGGAAAAACTATTGATCCGTAGAGCATGATAAAAATTTTATATTAGTGTTGTGCATTTGAGAGGATGAATAAATATTTTTGGCATTGTGCATTTAAGTGTCACATGCTGACAGAATACACATTTTACTGGTTGTTTTACTGAAAATTGATGCATTAACCTTTGTTGTATGGGACAATGAAATTAACTGTATCTATTTGGTAAACATTGGGAAATGGGATGATGAGACAAGCATTGAACCTGGTATGGTATTTTTACAAACCTACAACGGCTTAGTAATAGAGCAGGGTTCAGAGTTTTGATTGACTGAGGACCAGGGATGTTAGCTCTCCAAAGACGTTGCTGTGAAAGGGACTTGGATAGTATATACTATATAGGATGTCTAGGCCCCACATTAAGTCATATGGGACTCTTGATTTAGTACTTTAGTGTTTTGGTGCTTCTCTTTCCACGGCTAGCTTTTGAGGAAGTTTCTCCAAGATCACTTAGGTCTCATCGAGTCATCATTTACTGTGTTGAAATTCTCTTTTTGTCTTGTTCCTGAGTTCAATTTCATAAGATAAGAATGCATACCCAAATTTAGTAGTGGGAAGGAGGGACTATGTACTCCACTGCTTGTTCTGAAAGTTGTTTTGAAGTGCCAATATTACCCTAACTGTTGACATGTGCAAAGATAGAACATATTGGCGTCAGTTGATCCATATAGCCCATCCTACCTAGTGGGAAAAGGTTTTGGTTGTTGTGATCATTAGAAATCGTAAATATGTGGTAAACATCTCACCACAAGGATATAGTAGGAGAAAGATCCTATCCTATGAAAGCTCTTGCAAGAAGTTGCATCAACATTATTTCCATGAGGTTGATGTGGTTGTTGAGGTTTTGTAGTCTGGAACTGACTTCAATTCGTTGTGGCTTGCTTGAGGCACCTTAACATTTTAAAACACCAGAATATTCTTTCATAAAAATGATGTAGAAAATTTCATTTGGAACCTAAAAATGGGATGCCTTAGGTTTATACCTATGGCTTGCTCTGCCGAGGGTTTACTTGTAGTCAATTCCAAAATGTTTGGAAAGTAGGTTGATTTTGACATTTTGATCTAAGTTATGTGGCCTGTCCAAATGTTGAACTGATTCAAAGGAGGTTCGTAGGTTCTACACCTTGATAGCAAGATCCTTTTTGCTTTTGGTCATGTTCTGATATAGTCAGATTGAAACGTTACCGGTATCCTATTTTTTTTGGCACCATTTGCAATTTTAGATGGAACTGTGCTGATTTGTCACGTGGGTATGATGCAGAAGGCAGACAAGAGGTGATCATTGGTGGAAGAAAACTCTAAAACATGCAGGGCATTTTGGAAGAGAATGAGAATAAATCGAGGGAGTATTCTGGGATTTATTTCCTTGTGATTTTATTATTCGTTTAATTTTTTTTATTGTACAAATTTATTAGTTCTCATGGCTGCTGATGTCAATGTTTTTGTATAGTTTAAGGCGGTCTCGGTATTGGAAGGTTCCATTCCCTGTATATATAGACCGAGTCAGATGTGGTTTTGGTAACTATTAAATCAGGATCTTGAACATAGAATGATGTCATGTACTCAAAACTTCCTCATCTTGAGGATTCTTATCGTATTTATTATTTCATACCACTGCTTGTTCGGGAAGTTGTTTTCCAATACTTGGAGTTGGATAATAGGAAAAATATTTATTCAAGCTTTTGCTGGGAGTGTGCGATTTCATTCTTCGGATGCTTAATTTTTTGAATTACTTATATACTGTACAGGAAAAACAATCACAAAGTTTGAACACTCATAAGCAGTGAATATTTTCTGGCTTGCTGTCTCGGTCAGGCTTGGATCCTTTAAAGTGCCAATATTAGTGTATTTTGCACAGTTTTGAGAAAGATTAGTAGAGAGAGAAAATGTGGACTCACAAAATAATAGCGTATGGAACTCACTTTTTTCTCTATCTTTGTTTCTCTCTAAACTATATCAAATGCACTAACAGTCACATTAAAGAGGATTCAAATCCATCTCAACCTCGCCAAATAGGCAACCTCAAAAGATTCCTGGCGTCTTTACACGTTGTGTATGGTTTGAATGTTCCTATCATCCTATGGTTATAACCATAGAGAAAAGCCATGGTTTTGCAGGAACATGAATATGACCCATTACCTATGAAGCATGGACACGGGACACGACACGGACACGGACATAGCGACACGTCAAACTCTCAAAATTACGTGACACGACACGGCATATATTTATATATAAATAATTAAATATTCATAATTTTTAATAAAAAATTTAAAAATTACAATTTCTATTCATAATATATGTCATATATATTATTATTTTCTCTTGTATGTCATGTTAAAGTTACCAAAAATTAATTTATATTCTAAAATTTATGAATATGTGTCGTGTCGGT
>QANZ01011824.1:57604-104946 GCA_003254925.1 Chamaecrista fasciculata
CTCTACACAATGGTATAACTTTCGGAGTCTGAAAACACACTTTTTTAATCCTAAAGTTATACCATTATGTAGAACACGATAATTTTCGAATTCAAAAAGTGTGTTCTCAGATTCTGAAAGTTATTCCATTGTGTAGAGCACGAAAAAATAAAAATTTTGATATAAAATTTATACAAAACGGAGTTCGGATGGATAAGTTATGGATCTGCAAAGCTTAAAAACCGGGACTGTCAATTTATGACGTCATATGACGTCAAATCGCAGAATTTGCTGCGATTTGCTCAGTATGCCATTTGCTAAACGATTGCTGACTTTCCCGGTTTTTAAATTTTGCACATCCATAACTTATTCATCCGAACTCCGTTTTGTATAAATTTTATATTAAAATTTTTATTTTTTCGTGCTCTATACAATGGTATAACTTTCAGAATCTAAGAACACACTTTTTGAATTCGAAAATTATCTTGCTCTACACAATGGTATAACTTTAGGATTAAAAAAGTGTGTTTTCAGACTCCGAAAGTTATACCATTGTGTAGAACACAAACAAATAAAAATTTTGATATAAAATTTGTACAAAACGGAGTTCGGATGAAATGAAGTTAATCTTGTGTAATATGTAGAAAATTAGAGAGCTTGAGGAGGGACTAAATTGAACACAATTTTTATTATACAAAGACTATAAATACAATTTGCTCTTTTATCACTAAACTTACTATTTATCAATATTTTTTTTAACCATTTGGAGAGAAATTTTAATTTTTTTTAAAAAAAATTGGTGGTACCATTTAATTGGCTAAACTTGAATCAAAATGTGTATGCTATTTAGGGAGTAAATATAATATTTTGGGTCTAACTTTATTTTTCTATATTATTGTAATAAAAAAATTTATTTTTTAAAATAATTTAAAAAAAAAATAAAGGAAAAACGGGTACATGAAATCGTAGTCAGGACTGCAATTTCAATTAACACACGCTTAAGCGTGTGTCACTTTTTTTAAAAAAAAAATGGGTGCCACGTGGCACCCATCTTTAGAATTATTTTTTTTGTTTAGATGATGTGGCTTTTTTTTTTGTATTATAAAAATAAAAAAACCCTTATCAGTATGACCTGTTGTTTGTTTCACAACAGGAATGGTAACTTCAAAAAAGAAAACACGTGATCTGCAGGCAAACACTAGTTCGTGCAACCCATTCCTAGTTAAAACGTTTACAACGTGCTTTCTATTCTTTTGAGTACCCTTTTGTTTTTGGTGGGGACAATGGACTGTATATCAACTAAAATCTGTAATTATTTTATCAAAATAGCTATAACGAACATGAGGGTGTGTTAGTCTTAGCTTTAATTGCTTACTTATGGTAGTTACGATCTAATCCAAATCATCAATCAATGAAGAAATCGTCTTCATTTGGGTTTAGATCCACTCGTACATGTATAGAAGAGTCTGCTTAATCCATTGGGAAATTAGGAGCTGGTTAGTATTTTATTTTGATTACCTAAAAATAGAAGAGAATGAGAAATGATATTACGAGGAATTGAGTCTAATGAAAAGAATTAATTTCTTATAACATGATTAATTGAACTTTGAATCTCTCTATCATAAGAAGTCACCAACAATATGTAAAATAAAATAAAATAAAATAAGTGGAGAGATAATTATAATGTGATTTTGTTTTATGGGGTGTTTGAAAGAGCCGTGGAATTAGGGGTAGAATGAAGATTCTAGATAGTTAAATTAGATATGCTTAAATTATTGACCATATAATGTGGAAAATGTGGTGGCTTCTATAACCCTATACCTACCTAGATAAGGTTCTTCTTAATCCTGCCTACACAATTTTGTCGAACCCATGTTATGTCATGTTATACATATAAAGCCTCGTCATATGGGATTTCAATAATCCTCATCTACCATTTTCTCTTGATCTTCGTAATATCCAAGGATGAATGAATAGGATCCTAATAATAAAAATAATAATATTATTCTGAAAAGGAAGAAAGAAGGAAAGAACGAAGAATGTTGTGTGGCATGAATATTAAAAGCGACACGAAACTGCGAATTCCATTTTAAAAAAACAAAATTGGCACACGGAAACTCAAAAAGTCCATTAACTCTCCTATTTATAATCCCACGCAATCAAACGCTTTCTCTCGTCGTCTTGGTTTTGTGTGGCCATTACTATTCCTCTATTTATCATATCATCTCACTTCTTCTTCTTATTTTCTATATATTTCTCTCTCTCTCTCTCTCTCTCTCTCTCTCTCTCTATATATATATATATATCTGTGTGTTGTTTATGAAAAATAAAAAACAATGAACACAAAAGCAAGTGAAGCATCATCAGTTTCAGAGTGTTGCATGTGCGGCGATCGTGGCTTCTCTGACGAGCTTTTCCAGTGCAAACTCTGTCATTTCAGATCTCAACACAGGTTCCTTCTTCCTCACTTTGTTATTTGATTAATTCAATTCCTCTATAACCAAAATTGCATAGATTAATTGGTTGAGATTTGATTCAGTTTAATCGAGAGTCTTGTTTCAAGAAATCTATAATTCATAGTTCATACACAAAAAAAGTATTTATAAAAATTCAATTCCTCTGTTATTCTCTGTTTTGCTCTGTTTGTTGAGATTGATTTATTTTTGTTTTTTGGGGGATTTGGCAGATACTGCAGTAATCTGTACCCAAAAGTGCAGTGTAAAGGAATCTGCAATTGGTGTTTGATTCAGAAGGAAGAAATCACTGATAAATCACCCAAATCTTCCAATTCTTCTTCCTCTTTCAAGAACATCATCAACGCCAACGCCATCGACGACGACACCAAGATCAAGAAATTCAAAAGCGCCGCTATTACTAATAATAATACTGTGAATGCCCCTCTCGCTCAAACTCAATTCGCCGCCGGAGCAGGTCGGAAAGGCCTCCAGATCAAGAAACAGAGGTCGCCGGAGACGAGATCTCCGGCGGCGGCGGTTTCTCCGGCGACGGCGGCAAGGAAGAGGATAGTGACGAACGGTGCATTGGAGGAGAGACTAAGGAGGACGAAATCGGAGGATATGGGAAACAGAAACGGCATCATCAGGCATGGATTCAGAAATAAGGTCAGAAGGTATAAGCTTCTCGACGAGGTTATCAGCTAAATCTGAAAAAAAAAAAAAAAAGAAGAAGAAGAAGACCAAAGGAACTTTCTAGATAAGGTTTTGGGTTTTTTTTTTTTTAATTTAGTTGTGCCCATATATATATATATACAATACAATGTACAGAACTCAGTTGAAATTGAAATGAAATGATCATTTCCTTAAATATTTGAGAAGCTTGATTGATTTGGTTTCGGAGGGGAATTGAATAAGGGTGAGACTTAGATAAGGTTAATTATATTTTTGGTATAAAATTATTCAATTAACCTTTGATACGTGATAAAATTTGTTTTATAACTAATTATGATATAAAAAAAAGAATATTACACATATATTTTTACACAATTAATCATAGAAGAAGAATATAAATTAAGTTTAAGATTAGATTATAATGTAAAGTTATGTAATAGGTCATGAATCATTAAGATAATGACACGTAGAATAGTTAATTATATGTAATTAGTGATGTAATTTCATATACAGTTTAGTATTAAATTACATCAATGATTATAAATACGTTACATCAGTAATTACATCATATGTTAATAATTAAACTTTGCGGTCTGAGACTAACTGGTAAGTTTACGAGTGAATGACTGTTAATAAAGTTACGATGACGAAATTGGGGAGAATGTTAATGAATGGCAGGAGCGTCATCTTTAATTGAATTCAATTTGCATGCCAAAATGGGTAAATGAATCATCCTTTAACAGTGTATGATACAGTAGATGATAGAATATGAATATTATTGTGCGCATTAGAATTTAGAATTGCGTACTAGGAAAATACTACTATTTAAAACTGTAGTAGTAATGAATTGTAGAAAAAATCTGGAATTGAATGATGGGGGGAAGTTTCTAGGCAAGTTGTGTAATTGATTGTGTTGTGTTGTGGGGCAGTGAGTGAGTGCACTCGTTTTCAAGTCTAAAGTATGAAGTGGAATGGAATGGAATCAAAATTCCAATTCACTTTAGTCCCCACACACCTTGACTTAATGGTCAACTCCTATTTCGCTATTTCTTCTACCCAACAAACAACCCCTTCAAATATTTTATTAAGTGCAATCAAGAAAATTGAATAAAAAAATGTACATACATAATTTATGAAAAAAAAATGGGGTAGAGTTTTTTATATTCTGTCCTTAAGGTTTCACCACTTGTAAGTTTAATTTCCTTTTCGAAAAATTATAAGTTGAATTTATATTCTCTATCTTTTTATAATTGATCATATACAAAATGTATATTTAATATTCTTTCTCATACACAAAATTTTTATCACACGTTAAATATTTATTAAAAAATTTTATAATAAAAATGTAAAGAATTTTACTTAATTTTTCTTATATATATATCTAATATTATATGGCTCCACCCCTTTTTGGTTGTCATGTTTAAAACTATAGTCTATGAAATTAAAAATAAGAGAAAATTTTCTATTTAGTCTCTCTTTCTTTACTAAGTTAACAATTTAGTCCATTATTTATTTTACATACATATTTGCGTGCCTGTTAGGGCACGCAAAGCCCCTAGTATATATATATTGACAATAATATTATAGGTATTCTCAAAATTTTACATTCTTATATATACTCTTAAGCAAGCCAATTATTAGAAGAGTAAATCAAAACCAAATAAGAAAACTCTTCAGGCCACAAAAAAAAAAAGAAAACTCTAGTCTTAAAAAATACTAAGGCAAAAATTTCAAATCAATTTTTCAAATTGATACCTTATTTTTCATTTGTTTTAATTTTGTAATACATATTTTTATAATTTTTCAAATTGGTCTCAAATTTATTTTCAAAAGACAATTTGATCTCCTTTACTAATGATTTAAACTGATCAGAGAAAAAATTCTTAAAGAATTAGCACATGTATAGTTTCGAACCCGTCACATTTGGTCTTAAAACGAGAGAGATATGACTAACTTTACTTATTTAACCGTGAAACAAGTTATTCACTTTTAAGACTCAATTTAACCTCATTTATTAACGACCACAAAGTACTTATTAAAAGAAAGTTAGTAGCTCTGTATCCATCGTGTTTAAACTTAACAAGAAAGAGATATGATATATCAAGTTTAATATTTTTGGAACCAATTCAAAAATTTATGAAAGTATATAGAACAAATCTAGAACAAACAAAATATAAGGGATCAATAAAAAGTCCACCCCCAACCAATTTTAAATTTTGGCCATGAATTAATCAACTAATACAAAGAACTTTATTTTATATTTCCAAAACTTATTAAATGCTCCTAACAACCTAAGAAGCATGGACACTTCATTTTGAAGGCGTGTCGCCGTGTCAGACACGTGTCAGTGTCCGACACCCGTACGACACCGACACGACACATATTCATAAATTTTAAAATATAAATCAATTTTTTGTGACTTTAACATGACATATAAGAGAAAATAATAATACATATGACATATATTATGAATAAAACTTGTAATTTTTAATTTTTTCATTAAAAATTATGAATATTTAATTATTTATATATATAAATATATGACGTGTCGTGTCGCGTAATTTTGAGAGTTTAGCGTGTCGCTGTGTCCGTGTCCGTGTCGTGTCCCGTGTCCGTGTCAGTGTCCATGCTTCCTAGCTAACAACACTAGTTGAATAAATCCTTATTATTTTGGTCATAGAAGGAAAAGAAAAAGATTAAAAGAAATCCCCAATTCCACGGGATATTATTGCTTTAACCTCGTTTTACGCTATTCCCATGCCTTGTTTTGCATTTTTCAATGAAAGTGCAATTACAATTGGCTAAATTCATCAAAGCGTTAAACTAACTTTAATGTGTACGTTTGGGACATGAACACCACACCACACTACACGCGTATTTATGAATTATAATTTTCATTTGCTCATTTTTCAATGGCCTTAGTTTATGAATATATTAAAGAGTATTAAAAATTGAAAAAGTTAGCTTATATACTAAATTATTTATAGGTTTAGCACTTTAGCTAACAAAGTAACAAGTAGTCTTTTATCATATCTTTATTATACTTATCTATATTTTATTAATTTTATTGTTGAAACACTTCACTTTTTTTCTGAGTTATATATATATATATAAACTCCTTATATTTTGGATCACTAGACCTATTCATAATTTATTTTATATAATTGAGCAAAAGTATCATTTAAATATATATTAAATTTCACCTCATATTATAAAAATAAAATAAAATGACATAATTTTCAAATTACAAAATATATTCAATTGTGGAAGAAACTAATACTTAGACTTCAACACTTGAAGACGAAAATTGATAATTGATTATGAGGCCTTGCCTATTGATTTAAGGAAATATTTTTTGTTTTTATTTTCTATTTTTATTTTTAAAATTCTCTTTTAAAATTAAAACATGTATGTTTTCTAAAATTAAAAAAATTATGCTTATTCATATTTAAATTATATTAACTTAAATAACAATAGTTTTTATGTGTTTCTGATTATTACTAAATGATGATATTATATAATTAAATAATTTACTTTTGTGTAGATTTACAAAATATCACAAGTTCATTTTTAAAAATACTAAAAATGTCTTTTTGACGTTTTCGTTTTCTGTTTTCAACCTGTTTGAGGAACCACTTCCAAAAAGTATTTTCAAAAAAACCGTACAAAACATATTCTTAGTCATATTTTTTATTTTCTCTGAAAATTAAAAGAAAAAACAGGGCAATCAAACCGGAGGTTTTTAACTTTTTATACCAAAAAAAAATTAAGAATAATATTAAAATGATTGTGATGAAATCGCTGATTTGTTACTCATTATTTGAAATCGGTCTATGATTTTATAAATTCTGAGTTTAATGATGAGTTAATATAAATTAATATACATAAACGCGTAAGAATTCACTCATTAATAAGAGTGTTTACCCATGAATCAGCTTCGTCGTTAAGATAACTGATAAATATTGTGTTCATCTCATACCATACGTGCTTCCATTTAATTTGTATATATTATTTAATTAATGTCTTTAAATCAATTTGTAAAATTCCTGAATTCGGCGCTACACGCTCCTTCATGTCATCATGCATGACCTTTTGCATATAATATTGACTTTTCATTTTATTTTGATTGTTATGATTCAAATTGATAAAGAAATTATTATTGAGAGTTATAATTTTTTTATAAGATTATTCTTGATGATAATATAATGTTATTAATTTTAAATAATTAATTGTAATGAGCTGTTTTTGAGCTGCTTTTTATCATACAGTTTCTTAGAGCTGAGCTGTTAAATGATAACTCCAGCCACAAAACACTTCTTTCCGTACACAGATAACATTTTACTGGAAAACTAATATTTTCTTTTAAAAAGAGAAAAAAACTAAACAATAAGTACTGCGTAATTAATTAACAATAGTCCTTACGAGTTACGAGTGATTAGACATTAATTACATATCTACTATCTACTAATCTACTATCTATTAATCTATTAATCTACTAATCTACTAATCTACTAATCTACTAATCTACTATCTACTAATCTACTAATCTTCTACTACAAAACAATGTTTTGCTTTGCACACGTGTCGAATTTTCCTTGCAAGTTGGCCCACTATTATTTTCCCAGTTGCTGCCAAAAAATGGCACGTGTCCCTGAAAAATTGCTTCTCCATTTTTTTGCTTTTTAAACCAAATAAAAAACTCAATCTCAGCATTGCTTCTGCCACCTTCTCATTTCATCAAATTTCAACACGTGTATCTGGACTTCTCCCGCCCCAAGTTTTAAATTCACATTTCAATTCAATTTCAAATTTCAAAACTCACCAATATCTCAACCTCTCGCATCTTTTTTTCATTTTAACCAAAAAACCAAAACTTCTTCCCACCCAATTTTCAGAATTCAGATATGAACTTCAACTCCTCCTCCTCCTCAAATCTCAAATCTCATATCTCAAATCTCAAAAGCTTGGTTTGCAATCTCATATCTGAAATCTCATATCTCAAATATCAAATACTTCTCAATCCTCTTCTGCATCAGTTAGCTCTGCCTTTTGTCATCTCTCTCATTTCACAATGCTCTTTAACCCAAAATCGCAGGCCACACCGACCTTCCTCTTCTTTCTCCCTTAAACCCTAACCTACAACTATGATCCGCCGTCATTTTTGTCAGCCACCAGTGCCGTCGCGGAGATCTATCAGCTTCCTCTGCGATTTCCTCCGCGGAGGTCCTCGGTTGCTTTCCCGCCGCCCCTGCCACGGTTATTTCAGGTAACCAATGTCGCCGATTTGGCATTATTTGTAGGCATCGTAGTTCGTCAGGCTTCTTTGGCTGAATGAAAAAATTGATCATCGTCATACTCATTCCGCTTCTCTTTCACTTCGACAGGTTTGTTCTCTGGGCTTTTCATGTCGACGGTCAGCATCCTGTCCGATTTACTCCGCCGACGTCGTCGCTTGCTTTTCCGCCGCCTCTGCCACCGTCATTTCCGGTAAGCCCTCCCACTTTGCCTCGCATTTATTTCTTTCTTCACATTTCCATATTGTGTTTGAAGTGTGTTTGTTTGTGTTATGTAGAATATCTTAATTCGTGTTATTTTTCTACATACCAGCAGACATATATTGTGTGTGTTTTGTCAATGTTGCTGATAGGATATTCGTAACTCAGCAAAAACTGCTCGCTCTTCATAAACCTCTTAACTATTGCTTCTTCATAAGTAAATTGTATGTGATAAGATATCATTTGTTTGTATGAAATTTTGGGTCCACTTTTGAAAGTTTTGACTATTTTCAATACAGGATATATCATTGTGCTGGTAGGAAAGGTAATCTTTAATTGAAGATGTGGTTCTTTATTTTTAAAGATTATGCATTTATTTAGATGACTGCAACTGAATTTGCAATTGTGCAGGACTCATAAGAACTATGGAGTGTTTATTATGAGTGGATATTGGACATTTAATACTTTCTTGGTTTTTTCCGAAGTATGATTTATGGGGTTAACTATATTTGACTGTAATGTATATGTGTCATTTATGGGGTTAATCAGAATGAAGGTTTACTATATTGGACTGTTAATTTAGTAGGTTTACTTATCCCAAAGTAGTGTTCATCTGTTAGTCATAAAAGAAATTATTAAATGAACTCAATATTAATTTTAAGATCATCTGATTGGTGCTTTGCAATTGGGATTTTCTTTTGATTGAATGAATTCTAATTCATCAACTGCTTACAATGTTTGAGAGGCTTCCCTACAGGCTTCCCTCCATGGATAATATTTAAGAATTGGGATTTTCTTCTTTTTGAAACCTTGGATATCTAATGTTTTTCAATGAAAATGAAACATATATGTCTGCATTTCTGCTGCCAAATCATTTGTGGTTCACAAGCACTTTTCACAATCAATGAAAATGAAAATGAAAATGAAACATATACATCCAATTATCTTACAATTAACAGTCCACAAGAACTTTTCAGCTATTCATGGGGTAAACATATTTTAGTGGTTCTATTTTTTCTTTTCTATTGACTTGACACTTGCTATTTCTCCTCAGTTAAACTCTTTTAAATATAGTTGATGCTGTCTCTAAAATAAGTAAATGCCTCTTACCAGGAAAGTTCCTTCATTTAAACCAAGTGATACTTTTCTTCTTGCTGCAGGGGAACATGCACCTTTTTTATGGCGGTGCCCAATCAACATCTTCGCTGCTAGAATGATGTAGTTGATTTGATTTGTCCATTGAGGTATTTTTACTGTCTGTTGAGAAATTGTAAAATTGCTTGATTATCTAAATATATTGAGTTGAAAAGTAGAGTGCTCTATTTGCTCTTGCTGTTTCAGATATAGTGCTAATAAACATGTGAGCTACTTCTCCTTCTCTTTATCTATATATCTAATGGACTGATCTTATTATCTTTCAAGTGTGTCCAGACACTTGAACTTGATTTTCTAATGATAATGAAATTTTCTAAATGTATATTCTATAGTTTTGATGAGGATGCCAAAGTTCTTCTGTCAGTACCCATTTTTTTGTCTAATGATGTGATAAGAGAATAAACTTATCTGATTTGGTTGGATTGATAAAAAAAGACTACTATTTAGTCTGCAATTTATTTAATCTACAATTTGATATATATATAAAGCAGTATATGATACACACAGGCTATTAGTCCATTTTGTGGGTAATCATCAACTCGTCTAAACCACTTTCAACAATCAATTATTATTTCTTTAGTAATATTCAAATCCTTATTCTGAATTTCTCAAAAATGTATCTCTTTCACATTAATGGAGTTTGTTCGAAATTCTTTTATATACAAGTTCATCATCTAAATTCTAAAAATGTTATATACATTTTTTTTATTCTCTTTTATACTTATTCTTCTCAAAACTTTCTTTGCATTAAACATTAAAGTAATTTCGGAAGGTCGTTTTTGTGAACTTTTGTATTGGAGGTATAAAAGAGATATAGATATAGATACAATGGCCAAAAAAAAAAAGATATAAATACTTTTGATCATAAATAATGAAAGATATTAATTGGAACCTATTATATTATATTATATTAGATTCAAAGAGTCTGGGAAGTTTCGCGATGATCAATTTGCAGATACGAACAAGAAATAGCTCAAACATTGTATTGTATTACGTAATTAGGCCTACCAAATCTCAAAGGCCCAAATTTCACCCTCGCTTGTACGACACTTTTTTTTGTTTCAGAAAGCCCATATCTCATGGAAGACGAAAATGTTTTATTTGAATATAGAGGCCCAAATTTGAAAAAAAAAATTATAGGCCCATGGGTTATAAGGCCTTGCTAACGTAAATATTACCGATAATAAAGGGCAAAGTAGTCCGATTCACAGTGGTTAAAAGCATTATGGAGCATGAAATATATCTTCTAATGTCACACACGAAAAAGTTACCTGACCCTGTGAAAAAAAAAAAGGGTTCAATCATCTTTTTACTGTTTGCATTTGAAATTGTTTACGTTTTCCAATATTTGTATCAAATAAATTAGAGTAAATTATATTTTGGTGTCGAGTTCTATGGATCAATTTTATTTTGGTATCATGTTCTTTTAAAAGTGACACTTTGGTACCCTGTTCTTTGCACTGTTAACATTTTGGTACCTTATTCTTTTAAAAGTGACATTTTGGTACTTTATTCTTTGCACTGTTAACATTTTAGTACCTGTTCTATGAACATATTTTACTTTGGTACCATGTTCTTTCACAATTTGTTACCCTGTTCTATCTTTATTAAGGTACCAAAGTGTTAACGTCGCAAAGATACGGTACTAAATTGTTACTTTTGAAAGAACACAGTGCCAAAATGTTAACGGTGCAAAAAATAGGATATCAAAATATCACTTTTGAAAGAACAAAGTACCAAAGTGAAATTGATCCATAAAACAAGATATCAAAGTATAATTTACCCAATAAATTAATATATGTTTATGGATCTTATTTTATATTTATATTATTTGAAGATAGTCAATCTAAATAAGAATAATATAATTTAGAAATTACTCTTGATATTTTTTTTACGTGGTTGTAGTTATCGAAAAACGAAATTAAATCACGTCCCAAAAATAAATGTGAGACTCAGTAAAAAAAATCATAAAAACATAAAGTGACACTTTAAAATAATAATAAAAAAATGGTAGGATCAAAATAAAATCTAACCCATAATAAAGAACTATAATTTTATATTAGCTGAATGAGAAAAGTGGAAGATGAGGTGATGCGATATGATATAGGGTGCGTTTGGATTAACTTTAAAAAAAAAATACTTATTTTTTTATAGCTTTTGATATAAATACTTTTATTTAAAAAATAAATTATTTATGTTTGGATATCATAATTAAAAAGTATTTTTTCATAATATAAAGTGTTTGGGTACAAATTCATAAAAGTACTTATAATACATAGAATTTAGGGTAAATTACAATTTGGTACCCTGTGGTTTGACCCTATTTTACTTGGGTATCTTGTGGTTTGAAACCTGACACTTTGGTACCCAGTGATATTCTCCATTAACACTTTGATACTCTTGGAGCTATTTTGTAATTTTAACTATAACAAATTTTGCAAAAATTACTTATTGACCCCAAATTTTTTTTGAAGTTTTCATTTTAGTCCCTAGATAATATGTATTCAGGGACCTATTTGTAATTTTCTGAAATTTTTTTGGGTCAATATGTAATTTTTGCAAAAATTTGTTATGGTTAAAATTACAAAATAGCTCCCAAGAGTACCAAAGTGTTAATGGAGAATACCACAAGGTACCAAAGTGTCAGGTTTCAAACCATAAGGTACCAAAGTGAAATATGGTCAAACCACAGGGTACCAAAGTGTAATTTACCCTAAAATTTACTTAGAATAAGATTTTAATAGCAAAATTGTGAAATGCAAACATTTGTGGAATGCAAAACATGGTATGTAAATGTAACCTACCATTTGTGAAATGCAAAATTGTGTACTGGTTGCTCTTTCGAGTTTAATTTCTATACTATTCCACACTTATCTATCTTATTTCATTATAAATATTTATTTTTAATCTTGGTTCTATTCTATAAGAATACATATTCAAACAATTTGCTAAATAACAAAAAAAAATTACTAAATGACAAAAATTGAAGTAAACTCAGGCCCAAAAACAAAAACTGAAGTCAACGACACTGTGATGAGGAGATGAGGAGTAATTGCAGAGAAGTTGGGAATTATTAAAAGGAGACAAGGAGAAAATTGGAATTAAGAAAATTATCAAGGGTCAACTTTGTCCATTTAATTGTGTTTTTCCGCTTCCCTTATTTCTAAAATTTAGCTTCCGCCGGTGCTTTTTTACAAAGTTAAAAATTTGGGCTCTTGAAAAAAGAGGCATTTTAACTTTTTTTCCCAACTTCTTCTTCTTGAACTAAAGCCTAACTAAACACTACCAAAATACACATTAAGCACTTAATTTTAAAATAAAAGTGCTTTTTTATCAAAAAAAGCTAATACAAACGCACTCATAATGTGTTAAAATGAATTTGACGATCAAATTTGATTACTTCAAGGTCACCACTATAATAAATTTGGCGCTAAAACTATTGCAGTAGATCCTCTACTAAAAGATCCAATCTCGCGTATATGTCTACCCACATGAACAACATATACTCTAGCTAATTATTATTAGTTTTTTCTAGTTTGAAACTAGTTTAAAAACATTACCATAGTTTGAAAATAAAAAAGTAAAAGAAATAATTGACACTATATGTTTAATTTCTTATAGATTTTATTTAATGTTTAAAAAATACTTACTGACTAAAATTGTTATTATTATATATCTATCAATAAAGCTAAGTGTCATCACTATCACGATTACTGTTATCATTACTCTATCATGAATCTGAAATCATGGGAACATCATTTTGGAGTCATTTTCATGGTTGTGATGTCGTGTGTTTTGTAGCAACTTGTCAAAAGCACCCATAATTTACATACTAATAAATATAATTTACTCATTTTCTTGATATTGGGTTGTAATTAAGTGCATCAATGTCTAGACGGCTTTTCAAAATATAAAATTTTTCAAATAGTTATATAACGAGTAAAAATAAATAAAAAAAGTTATCAAATTTCAACAAAATAATATTGTTAAATTTTATTAATATCTAAATTTTTAATTTTGTCTTAAAATTTTAAATTTAAAAAAATCATCTTTTACATTTAAAATTGTTAAATTAATCCGATCAAGATTTTGTTTTATTTATCAAACTATCAAACTCATCTATCATTAAGTTATGTGGTAGCGTTGTCATCATTTGCTCCATGATTGCATCATCATCCAAATTATCTAAGAATTTCTCTTGGTAGGTCTTAACTGTACTTGTTGTAGCCTGAGACTACTCTATTTCATTATCGTCGTCGAGCAACTTTGTTGTTTCTTTGAAATCCAATTGCGTCTTGTTGAAATCGGCGATCTCCATGATTGCATTATCATCATCCAAGTTATTTAGGAATTTCTCTTGGTAGGTTTTAACTGTACTTATTGTAGCCTAAGACTACTCTATTTTCATTATCATTGTCGAGCAACTTTGTTGTTTCTTCGAAATCCAATTGCGTCTTGTTGAAATTGGTGATCTTCACGAATCAATCGCTGGATGCATCGCGAAGATGAAACATAGAAGGCTCGATACTCCTATAATCTTTTTCAGTGAACGATTTCAGAGTTCTCATCTTCATCGCTACCTTGGCATCAATTTCCAATTGAACTTCATCCATAGTCATCATCCAAAACTTCTTCCTAAAGCAAGAAAAAGAAAAACAGTCAACCAACTACGCCAGCCCTTATTTGACACTCAATATACATTTTTACAATTAGTAGACACCTCAATATTTTTTATTAGTTTTATCAACAGAATTAGGGGTGGAGTACAATTATTGACTCAAATATTAAAAAAGATTGAGAGTACAATTAATTACTAAAAAAAATTTAAGGGTACAACTAATACTTATCCTATAAGTTGAGAGCATGGTAAATACTCCTGTCATTCATAATTTATCATATTCTAATGTTGCTTATATTGATAACAATAGGCCAATGGTCCGTGGTTTGAGAAAGTCGAATGTATATTGATGTTTATGAAGTTAAACTATTTTATAATAAACAATATTTATCTCATGCATAAGAACATTCTGAATTTGAAAGTGATTCAATAATTACAGAAGCATATTTTCCCCAAAGATTTCACCATAAAAGGATGAGTCGGCCAAAAAGCTATTATTTTTATCGCTTTACTTATTTTTTTTAAAGTTATTGGCTTAAAAGAAATTAAATTTATTTAATTTAGCAGAAAATTAAAAGAAGAACAAATATATAATCCAATCCTATAAAGATACATAATTTTTTTTTTGCCTGAAACATAAAGATACACAATTAAATGTGTGTAGATAATATAACTTAACTTCTTAAACTTAATTTTTAAGAACTAAAATATATTTTTGAAAAGAAGAACTAAAATATATTAATTTTATAACTTTTAAGTTCATAGTTATGTGTGACTTTTTGACGAATGTTAAAAATGTGTGACGAATGTAGATAATGAGTGTTAACATTTTAACATTTTATATTAACCATACATTGTGACAAATTTTTTTTTTTAACATTTCAGTTATTAGCTCATTTATCTATGATTAAAATAATGAAATTATGGAGAGATGTAGTAAAAAGTAGAGCAAAGCCCCCTTTTGGTCCCCCAATTGTTACTGAGTCGAGGAATCGGTCCCTCAATTGTGGGAAACTACAACTCAGTCCCTCAATTGTACAATCCCGTTTACGTTTTGGTCCCTCACGTCTGGTCCGTTAGTGATAGAGGTGTTAAGTGATGACGTGTCACCGTTATCTGCTTAGGTGGCCGTTAAATGCTTAGTTGAGGGACCAAATCCTCGACTCAGTAACAATTGAGGGACCAAAAAGGGGGTTTGCTCAAATTAATATCCAACTCATTTCCACTTGACACCTCATTCAAACTACTCTCTTGCAATTTGGTCCCAAAACCCCTAAATCCCCTAAAACTTTTTTTAATCCTCTTCTTCATCTTTTTCATCTTCTTCATTCATTTTAGTCCCAAATCCTAAAAATAAAATTGTAAAGTATCCCAAAACCTTTCCAAACATTCCAATTTAGTCCTTAAATGTATTAAAAACCCTAAAACCCTAAACCCTAAAAAAAATCTACTTTGAGTTCATTCATTTTATCCCATTATTCTCAATTTATTAAATCATAATTAAAAAAAACATTTTAGTCCCTGAACCCTAATTTCTTCATCTTCATCTTCATCCTCATTCCTCTCTCATCTTTCATTCCTCACCGCCGATCCTACTGCTTCAACCAAATCCTCAAACATCAAAATGGCTCGATTCTTCAAATCCTTAAACATTCTCTCGCTCGATTCTTCAATTTCTGGGTTTGATTTCAAGTTCACAACCATTTTGGGCGTCGCGAGATACATTCATTCATTTCTTAGGGTTCGAATTCGAATTGGGGGAGAAAGTTTGGGGTTTCTTTCGATTTTGAAGAAATTCCGAGAGAATGCCTGCGACTGATGATGAAAACTCGTCGTCGCCGTCGTCGTTTACCCATTTCGGCCGTTCGCTTTTGAGTCTCTGTCGCGACCATCAGGTTCACTCCATGGAAAGCTCAACGACGCCACATGTTCACTCTGTCGCGACTTGCTTTCTCTCTCATGAGTCTCTAAGCTTCTCGATTCCTTCCTTCGCTGCCACGAGAGCTTTTCGGCTGATGAATGATGATGATGATGATGATGATGATATGAACTGATGATGAACTGATTTTTTTTTTAATTTTTGGATGATGAACTGATGAATGATGATGATGATGATATGAACTGATGATGAACTAATTTTTTTTAATCAAGAATTGATGAATTGATGAAACTTGTGTAATCTTTGGTGATTTCTGGTTGTGTAGTTTTAGGGTTTTGTGGTTTGGGGTTTGGAGTGGATGAGAAGATGAAGATGATGAAAGATGATGAAAGATGAAGAGGAAAGTAGGATTTAGGGACCAAATTGCAAGAGAGTAGTTTTTTTAGGGGTTTAGGATTTAGGGTTTAGGGGTTTAGGGTTTTAGATTTTAGGGTTTAGGGTTTTAGAGTTTAGGGTTTTAGGATTTTAGGGTTTTTAATACTTTTAAGGACTAAATTGGAATGTTTGGAAGAGTTTTGGGACACTTTACAATTTTAGGAATTTAGGGTTTTAGGGTTTAGGGTTTTAGGGTTTAGAGTTTAGGATTTTAGGGTTTAGGGTTTAGAGTTTGGGGCTTAAGTTTTAGGGTTTTTAATACATTTAAGGACTAAATTGGAATGTTTGGAAGGGTTTTGGGATACTTTACAATTTTATTTTTAGCATTTGGGACTAAAATGAATGAAGAAGATGAAAAAGATGAATAAGAGGATTAAAAAAAAGTTTTAGGGGATTTAGGGGTTTTGGGACCAAATTGCAAGAGAGTAGTTTTAATGAGGTGTCAAGTGGAAATGAGTTGGATACTAATTTGAGCAAACCCCCTTTTTGGTCCCTCAATTGTTACTGAGTCGAGGATTTGGTCCCTCAACTAAGCATTTAACGGCCACCTAAGCAGATAACGGTGACACATCATCACTTAACACCTCTATCACTAACGGACCAAACGTGAGGGACCAAAATGTAAACGGGATTGTACAATTGAGGGACTGAGTTGTAGTTTCCGACAATTGAGGGACCGATTCCTCGACTCAGTAACAATTGAGGGACCAAAAAGGGGGTTTGCTCTAAAAAGTAAGGAGGTTGAAAAACAAAAAGCAACCATGTCCAACAGATTCTGCTGCGTCCACGTTTCGCAGTGTCGTGTAAGCAAAACAGATTCTACGCCTAGCTACTCCCGCATAATTACATGTTACATAGATTCAATTTTAATTTTTTTTTTTTTAAAAAAATGCTTCATGAATTTTAAGGTAAGAACGTAAAATACCTGTCAATAATATATAAAATTCACATGTCTCTGCAATGACTTGGCTAAACTTCATGGCACCACCAAAGTGGTTCTCTTGCTGTCTGCAGTGTACACTCACTTCAATTTGTGGGATGTGAAGGTATGTGATGGGATCCCACATCACCCACTATCTGACTTATTACTGACTATCATTCTAAAAACAATTATTTGACCCATATTTTCCCCACACTTTTATTTCAATTACTACTTCAAATTCTTCTCCTTTTATTTATTTCTTTCTTTCTTTCTCTTTTTTTTTTCCTTAATAATATCCTCGATCTATCTAATTATACTTTTACATATAATCAAGACACGATGACAGCTTAGTTATTCCCCATTAATTAAATCAAATTATTGCTGATTGCGTCGTCGAATCTTTCTTAATTTTCTATCCAATTTTTCATTCTCTCTCCTTTCTTTTATGTTTTGCTCCCTTCCATTCTATATATTTGATGTTTTGAATTTTTTTTTTTTTTCAAAATATCTGATGTTTTACAAATACAAGAGAACATTAATTATTACCAAGTAATTTAATAGGGATAGTTTAGTCTTTTTATTTCATTTTTCTCTTCATTTTAGGTGAACTAATCATTTCCTGTGTGTGATAAACTAGAAAAAGGTAGGCTTACCTAGTTCACAAGTGTGGGCTGCAAGAGCAAGCTTGAATGTCCAAGTACCTACAAGAACTTCACAGAGATGCCCTGCGAGGAATACTCTGACGCTCAAGTTAGTATTTGAGAGATATGAGAGCAAGAGAATTCTAGTGAGTAAAGAGTAGCTAACCTGAAACTGTTGGGTTGAGCTCTATTTATAGAGTAGAGCGAAGGGTGGTGGCCAGCGTGCGGGGCACATCACGTTGCCGAACACGTTCTCCACCAGCAAGAGTGGTGGAGACCGAGAATTGCGAAGCAAGACAATCGTGGGTGATTGTGTGTCAAGATGAGGGCGGGCGCCCGTAGACTGGAGAACATGGGTATGACCAAGTCCATGGGCCACGGTCTGCATCAGTGAGAGCGGTGGAGACCGGGAATTGTGGAGTAAGGCAATCGTGGGTGATTGCGTGTCAAGCTGGGGGCAAGCGCCGTTATCCTTGTTGGATCACGGCCGCCCTCAAATGCGCGGAGGGGCATT
Organism: Chamaecrista fasciculata; assembly: GCA_003254925.1. Classification (NCBI taxonomy): domain Eukaryota; kingdom Viridiplantae; phylum Streptophyta; class Magnoliopsida; order Fabales; family Fabaceae; genus Chamaecrista; species Chamaecrista fasciculata. The sequence continues at coordinate 76,371 of QANZ01011824.1, forward strand.
TGACGGTTCAAGTACGTCCTGAAGGTTCATGAGAAGAAAAGAGGCCTGGAGCAAAGGCCTATTAGGCGTACGCTCAAATAGTGATGTATCAGTGTGCATTTACCTTAAACATCAGATATATAGAACCAGAGGGAGTAAATGAAATCAGAATTTAAAGATCAAATTGCGTTTTTGTTCTATACTTGGATGAGTTTCAATTTAATCATTTACCTTTTATACTACAAAATGAGTCCTACATATTTTTTTTATAAATTTTTATTTTTTATCTCAATGACTGAATGTGAACATATTTATCTCATTCCAAATATAAATGTGCATGAAAATTTAAAGTTAAGTGTTACTTTTTACAAGTTGTTTCTTTATCAAATTAGAGACAATTAGTAAATAAAGTCAAAAAATGAAAATAGGTCATCCGTTTCAAGATAAAACGAGTAAAATTGGTTATATTATTTATCTTATTTCAAATTTTACAAGTTCAAAGTTATGTGTTATTCTTGAGTACATTTTATTCGGTTGATATCGTCAATAAATAAAGTTAAATTAAGCTACATTTGAGATAAAATAAAATAAAAATCTATAAAAACATGTAGGATTAGTTTTACAACAAAAAGAAAGAGAAAGGCATATATTAAAACTAACTATAATATAAACATATGAAACCAAAAATACAATTTGAGCTAATTTAAATTTGATCTTGAAAATTTTAGTTATTTATTAAATATAATTGAGCTCATGTAGCTAGCGTTATAGATGATTTTTTTTTTTTTTTATAGAAATGGATGAATGAATTGAGGTTGTCGTATTAAGTTGTAATATATGTCCTACAGTCCTAGGATTAGACTTTGCCCATGCTAGAAGGAACCAGATTGATTGAGAGAAATTGAAAGGTGATGTCCCTACCTATTTGGAATCTTAAGCTAAGGCAATGTAGGGGCTCAGTTCAAATTTGGGAACTGAGGTTCCAAATAGTGAAGTAGGGTTAGGTATCCAACCAAGTTCAAAATAAAGGAAGGCCTTAATTACAATCTTGATTCAAAAAGTTGAGCTTCATTTCAAATCATTTAATTCATATAGAATACTATTAAGATTATCGAAGTTATAAAGTGTACTGGACGATTGCAAAGAAGAATTAGAAAGAGAAAAAGTATGAAAGTGTGAAATAAAGATTTAAAAGAAGATTCAATAACAAAAGGAGATAATTGCTTCAATGTGTAGCCCCCACCACCCCACTACACTTTTTGAATCTTTGGTCGCTTTATTTAATATAAATTTATAAAATTATTTAGAGTTTTTAATAAAGTTATTATTGTTATTATTAAATGACGAAATTCATGTCATTTTGACGAGTATTGTTTTCACTTTTCCAAGTCATTCTAGATACAATTTTTAAATATTGAATTGAGAAAAAAAAATATGATGAGAATTATTATAGTATATTTTTGGGATGATAAAGGAAAATAACAATTAGAAAGAGACCAAATATAAAAACCTAAAAACAGAGTGCTTCATCTATATCTATCTATATCTATATCTATATTATATGTGTGAGAATATTTTGGTTGGTAAAAAATAATTAAATTTAAAATTAAAAAAATAAAAAATAAATATGTGAAACTTGATAATTAACTAACTGTATAAATAATGTGAGAGAAAATAGTATATGTGATTTAAGAAAGTGAAAACTTATTATTTGGTCTTTTAATTTTCACACTTTTAACGATTTAGTCCTTGAATAATAGAAACATATTATTTAATCACTGAATAACTACAAATGTCAAATCAAACATTATTTTCATATTTTCGTGTCCATTAAAACACATAAAGTCCCTCATAATATATATGCTTATATGAATAAATCGATTGTAATTGTTGTGCCACACTACATGATAATGAAGGTAAACTAATGGTGGTGTAAGGATGTGGGATCAATGATCAATTAATACTGCTTAACATAAATCATATTTTGATTAAAAAATTATCTTATAGATTCAATTTTTTTTTTTAAAAAATAACATGTGATTACACGTTGTAAATCAGTTAGACACAATTTTAATACATAAGATATTGCCAATTCATAAGATATTGCCACATATTATTTTTTAAAAAGATAAAAAAATAGTCACTTAATTTTAATACATTACATCTTTTTTCTTTAATAATTGGATAATATATTATTGAATGATTGAATGGTGGTAGAGAGTAAAAATAGAGATAACATATTTTGTTTAATAAATATTATTTAAAGGGTGAGAAGTTAGCACGGCTTTGCATGTAGGAAACAATAAAATAAAGGGAAAGCAGACGACAATTGAAAAGATTTTTGGTGAAGGGCTTGATTAAATTGGCATCTCTATCATTTACCACTTTTAAGCCCCTCTCATAACTCCCTTTCCTCTTATGGCTTATCTTTTCCCTCCTCTTCTGCTCGCTTCTCTCACTCGCAACAACATGACATGGGTTACTTCTCTTGCAATGTCGAATCTGCCATTTCCACTATAAGGATCTCAAGAAAATGCAAATCCCACCACCGCAAGCATAATAGTGTAGCAACGAGTAAACAAAGAACAGTGAGAACTAGGAGATCGAGATCTATGGGGAATGAGAGTGAGATTCAGATCAACAAGTGGGGTTTTGCAAACTCAACATCTCAATCCTAGCCTACCAACATGTATACAAATTGGTAATTACTTTACTACCATTGCAAACTTCAAAATTGGGGACCCTCACTCTTTCACCTTCTTTTCTCCTTCTTTCTACCTTTCATTCAATGTTATTTTCATTCTAAATATATATTTTAATGTTTATTTTGGTATATTATATTTTAAAATATTTAAATTGATCTTAAATATTGATAAAGTATTTCATTTTAGTCCCTAATTATTCAATATGGTTTGTTTCAAGTTTGAAAATCACGAGTTTAAAGCTACGTATTATTCTTGAAACGTACTTCAAACAAGGTGAAACCGGTTATAAAAGTAGACCGCTCCTTTCATAGTCAAACAAGTACACTTGATCATATCTCTCTCGTTCCACTTTCTCTTACCAATTCTTTTGAACATGAAATGAAAGACGAGAGAAATATGATCAAATTCTTGGGGCCAAAATGAATCATTTTACCAACATTTAAGATTAATTTAAACATTCTGAAGCATAATGAATCAAAATAAACATTAATAACAATTCTTTTGACCAAAATGATCTTTTGACTTTGCAGTTTGATATAAGAGTTTGTTATATATGTGTTTCTTTTATAAATGTGGTTATTTTAATTTTTGAATGAGATTAACAAAGCATCGCATAGAGACACTAATAAACTTCATGTTCCGGTTCTTTTTCTGGGCTCAAGATTATTATTACTCTTGGACAAAAGTGGCTACAAGTTAGTTTTGTGCCATAAACTACGTTAGGTAGTTGTGCCTAATTAACTTGAGTTTGTACTTTGTAATAGACTTAACATGCTCAAGATAAAAAAGAAAACTACTTTATCTCCTTTTCTGCCTTTGGGCTTTGTGTTGCTGTTTGGACTTTAGGACCAAAACAAAAAACTTTTAGGTCCACTGAAATACCTAATTAATTATTATGTGACTGTGGGAGAAGTATCTTGGCCTGGCTGTAGACTAGAGAGTTAATTAGGGATCCATGGATTAAGCACTTATAATTTATTTCTGGCATGCATTAACTTTGATTTTAACTTACTAAGTAAATAGAAACAAAACTGAAAAAATATAAAAGATTCAAATTGATCACTTAAACAGTGATACGGTGTTACCTCCTTGTGACGTGAATTGTAATTACAAGTTGCTCGAATTCCTTAATTAAGGCTAATCCTTACTTAACCAAGTGAGTGCAACTTTACAGGTTTGACACGACGCATATAGAAAGAGAAAAAAGTGAAAATCTTTGCACATGAAATGGGGATGATAGTGTTTAAATGTGGGATCAAAGGAAGTATACAATGATGCCGACATGAGTGAATAATACTTGTCATGATCTAAAACAGAAATTTGGAATTATCTTAAATTCTTGGTACCAAAAAAAAAATATCATCAATTCATAATGGACCAGAACTCTCGTTACATGGAATGTGTATTATGTACGATCACGTGGCTAACATAAAAGCAAAATGACCTTTTTAAAAAAAAAGAACTCCTAAGCTAGGTTTGATTAATAAGGAAAGAACGACGTCGTAATTAATTACTTTGATGGCCCAATAATTGTTGGACTAATTAGCACGTAGAGTATTACTATTTATGTTATTTGTAAAGTATAGGAAGGCCCACTCTAAACAATTACGGTACATAAAATAAAACCTTGTAAGAAGTAAAAGAAAGGCTGCCATGACCATACAAGGCATAGAAATCGAAGAACCAAGCTTACAACCCCCATCCCCAACTCGTCTTGTCACCATCCATGTCTCCTTCCTTTCTCTACTTTTTCTTTTTTAAAAAACTTCTTGTTTAGAGAACATTTTAAATTAAAAAAATAATAAACAATAACATTAAAAATTAATTTATAATGTCACCCTATATAGTAAATAAAAAATAATGTTCAAATGAAAACAAATATATCATGAAAATTATTGTTGTTGCACTTTTATTGGGAAATAGGGTGTTTCAGGTCAACAATTAGAGAAGTACATGGGTTGGGTCGAGACGGACCCGAATTAATGGAGTTAAATCATGTCAATTTCTTTTTAAAAAAATTTAATTTAAGTAATTTGTTTAACTTAAATTTTTTTAATTTGTACATATATTTTGATAAAAATAATTATATATAAGTTTAATAATATTTATAGTAATAAAACTATTTAATTTGATTTATTTAACAATAAAAGTTAATTTAGTTAAGATTAAAAAAATTAAAGTTTAGTATATTTTTTATTAATATATACATATTTTATACGAAAAGAAAAATATTTAATAAAAAAGAAATATAAATATATATAATAAAAATAATAAAAAAGTATTTCTCAAGTCGGGTCAAGTCTCGATATCAAAACAAGTTAGGACTTGATTTAACCTAAAGAAATGATCGGGCTTATATATATTCATATCCACAATTATTATTATAAATTTTTATTCAAATAAAAATTTTATATTTAAGTAATTTAATTACTCTTCAATATTACTTTTCCTCCTAGAATTATTTTATCCAAATCTAAATATACTATAAAGATATGTTTAAAATAAAGATTAAAGAGAAAATGAGAGGAGAGAAGATAATGGTAATCTCTTTCTTATGTTTTGAGAAGTAAATAATTGAAAGAATATATAATAAAGACTGTGTACATATAGTAATTAGATAATAATAATAATAATACAAAAAATCCATTCACAATATAATGAAACTAGAATAGGAAGAAGCTTCCAAATTGATGGGGTTTGGGTGACAGCACCTAATGGAATCACATACCTGCCCATCATCATTCTTTCTTCTTTTTTATGCTTTCTTTTTTTGCATGTAATAAAGAAAAAATCCGGCCAAAAAAAAATAAAGAAAAAAGTTAAAAATAAATAATAAAAAAATACTAACATACAATATAACAATAACCACATGCTTCCGTTCACTGTTTTATCCTTCGTAATTAGAGCTACTACACGTAGTACGTACTGATCATGTCTCTTCAACAAGTCCTTCAACTTTCAGTGTCAAGCTCGTAAGTTGTGAACATTTATTAATTGTGACTCGATCGGATATATTAATTAATTTTGTCTTCTGTGAGAACGCGTGAATCTTGAAGTTTAAGCTAATTATTGATACAAATTGAAAGTGATCAACTGCGCTGAATTACAATATGTTAGTAGAGTTTTATTAATTTAATTTGGTGAAAAAATAATATTATATATATTGATATTGATGGTGATCTCCTCCATTTAATTAGAAACTTCTTATACATATATATATGGTTAGGCAATTTTATCTGTTTCGTCCCTGAGCAATGTGGTTATTAGTATGCCTAGCTCTATAAATATCCATCAATATTTATTACTTCAGGTATGACACTTCCAAAATACTTGGCACTTTTTCAGCTTTCTGCATCTATATATATTTTAACTGACTTATTTATTAATTAGAGAGTCCTCATCAATCTCCATTTGACTTTCTTGCAAGTTTCACTGGAGTCAACCTTCTTGGAGAGATCTTCGATAGATCATCATATATATATATATATATATATTTGGTGTCGGAGATTTATATGTGAAGCTTCTAAAGCGTTAGTTGTTGCTATGGCGATATACATGAATTATTTGTAACATGTGTTCGTGGGTCAGGTGCTCTGCACCTTGGGTAGCCCTTTGTCTAAAACAATAATGCTTTTCATAATTGCTTTCTGTTTTGCTCTATTCACAATATGCAGAATCATATGTATCTACCTATATATCTGTTTCACATGCACTTTTAAGTTTTAACATGATTTTTTGCTAACAAGATTGAAATCACTATCAGGACATTTGAATCATCGCCTGGCATTAGTATTTACTTTTGAATAGATATTACCATATGTATAGTTTTTCAAAATGAATAGATATTAATTATGTATAAATAATGAATGGAAACTGTATATGTGTGAGTATTACATATATATGACGGGTTCAAACTCAAACTCATAGACATAGCTAGCTACTCCCAACTCCCATGGTGTAGGGAAAAAATATGATATAATAATATTGATATAAATATTTAAAATAAGATTAAATTAACATTTTGATCCCGGAAAGATCACCGAACTAAAAATTTAGTCCCTGAATAATTGTTTTTTGGCCAACTAATCCTTGAATAATTGAAATATTCAATTTCGTCCATAAAAATTCAAAACAATATACTTATTAACACTTTTTGTGGTCTAAATAGTATAGTATTTTAATTTTTCAAGGATTAAATGTATGTTTCAATTTTTCAAGACTGAGTTGTCAGCTTAGTAATATTTCAGGGACCAAATTATTAATTTATTAAAAAAATAGTGATAAAAGACTTAAAACATTATCTCTTAATATAAAAGGACATTTAAGAAATAATTTTTTTAAAGAAAATGAAGATAATTTTTTGTTATCCTATTTGATTTTAATAACATTGGTTATATAAGTATGATCCATAAAATATTATCAAATGATATATTTTAAAAGCTATGCAATTTTTTAAAAAAGCACAAAATAAATAGGTCAAACTATAAATTTGGTCTCATATATTTTACTCAGTTTCCAATTTGGTCTTATATCTTTTTTTGTTGCACATTTGGTCTCATATTTTTGGGTTAGTTCCTAATTTGGTCCCATATCTTTAAGTCAATTACAAAATTGGTCCTATATTTTTGGGTTAGATGCAAAAGTGGTCCCATATCTTTGCAAAAGGATCAACTAATAGTTGATCCTTATGCAAAGATATGAGACCAATTCTGCAACTTAACCAAAAGATATAGGATAAAAAATGATATGGGACCAAATTGGGAACTCAACAAAAGATATGAGATCAAATTTGTACTTTAACCAAAGAAATATATCACATAAAAAATGTGATATTTAGTTAGGCAAAAATAATTTTGATACCTCAAAGTAGACCTGATCGCGGGCCGGGCTCACTAAAATACGGGCCGGGCTTTAGGGAGTAATAACAAACTAAAATCAAGCCCGAGCCCGTTTTAATTCGGGCCGGGCTCGGCCCGTTTTTTATAAATGTGGACCGGGCTTGATTGCGGGCTTTTTTATAAATTTTTTTTTTGGGAATTGGAAAATAAAATTGATTGTGGAATAGGAATTGAATGATTCATTTGGAAAATTGGAATTTCAAATTGAAACTTTGGAAATCTGGAAAGAAATTGGATGTTGACAGCCATGAATTGAGGAGAATAAGGAAAAAGGGGAAGAAGGGATTTGAAATTGGATTGCATTTGATGTTATGTTTAATTCAAAAAAAAAAATTCGGCTAGCCAAATTGGCAACAAAAGTCAAAACTTAATCATGACTGTTTCAATTCATTAATCATATTTATATTATATATTTACTTATTTAGGTATTGGTAATTTGGTATTATATAATATATATATATATATTAATACGGGCCAGGCTTTCGGGTCGGGCTGAAAAAAAGCCCGAGCCCGGCCCGTATTAAAACGGGCTTTTTAAAATTCGGGCTCGTTTTTTTTTGGGCTTTTATTTTCGGGCTCCTTTTCATTTTTTTCGGGCCGGGTAAATCGGGCCGGACGGGCTTTCGGACTCATGATCAGGTCTACCTCAAAGTATGTAGTCATTTTTAGTTGTACCCCAAAGTTTTTTTGGTCAATTATACCCTAAAATATGGGGTCAGTTTTAGTCGTACCCCAATTTTTTTTTGAACCAATTATACCCGTAATCTTTTATTTTTTGTTTCAATTATAACCTCAAATTGGGAGTATTTGGGGTACAATTGATACAAATGTGAAACATTGGGGATATAATTGATTAAAAAAAACTTTGGGGTATAATTAAAATTGACCTCATATTTAAAATACAAATGACTAAAAAAATTCCTGAGAGTACAACTAAAAATATCCTAAGGTAGCACTTTTGTCTTTAGATTATAAATAAAAAAATATTGATTAGATTTTGCATAGATTTTGGCCCTAGATGGATGGAAAAGAAATGTATGGCGGAGTCATTAATTGGGTAAAGAAGGTGGTAAGTAAAAGTGAAGGATTGTAAAGTTGGAAGGGGGTGAAAGTGAAAAGGTGATGGATGATAATATAGGGGTGGATAGGGATAGGCATGTGGGCGTGGCTTGGTTGATAAGATAAGGCTTTGGGAAAAGGCAAACTAACAAGTGAAGTGAGTGAGTGAGTGAGAGTGTGTAAGTGTGTCACTGCCTACAATTCACATTCACTGATTCACATCACGTGGAACTGTAAGGTAACAGAAGAATATAATGGGTAATCGCATGAACCGTGGACTACCCTCACCGTACGTACCATTGAATTAAGAGACTATATATAATATATAATCATCTCGCTAATCCCAATTGCAAAAAATGATAGTAAGAGAGAGAACAGAGAAAAGCAAGAAAGAGGAAAGTGAGAAGTGACGTCACGTGTTGTCGTGTAGGAGTTGGAGGAGGATGGCACGTAGGCAGCTCCCATATATGGCGACACATTCATTTTTCTCATGTCTACCTCTCTCACTCTCTCTCTCTTGTCTCACTCAAAATATGAATTTAATCCTATTTTAGAGAATAATAATTCTTCAAAATTAATTTATTTTTAGTTTATATTAGCCAAATGTGATATTTTAATATATCTTTTTTAACAAATATTACATAATGTTTTGGCCAAAGTCTCAATTTGGTCCTTTATGTATGAGGTAGATTTCAAATTAGTCTGTTATCTTTAATTTGTTTTAGATTGTTACTATATGTTTCCATTATGTTTCAAGTTGGTCCCAAAAATATTTAATATAGTCATATCTATCTTATTTCAAACTCAAATATGGTGAATTCAAAGTTATGATTTTCCTTTTGACGAGATCTTTGAGATCATCAACAAACGGGGTCAGATCGAGTCCTAAAAGTGAGTAACTCGTTCTACTGTCAAACAAGTGAAATTGGTCATATCTTTCTCATTCAAGTTTTGAATGCGACGAATTTGAAGCTATAAGCTAACTCTTGAAGACTTCTTTCTTTGTTCAATTAACATCACTAACATTTGAGGTCAAATAATCGCGTCTCGAAAGCATTTTTGGGACCAATTTGAAATATGATAAAAAACATATAAGACCAATATGAAATAAATGAAAGATAAGAGATCAAATTAAAATCTACTCATATATAAGGGACCAATTTGAGACTTTCACCTAATTTTTTAAAAGAAATATTACAAGACAATATGTTGTGTTAGTCTGACAACTATTAAAGGTAATCTACTATATATTTCGACAAAATATATTAAGTCTTATAATATAAAATATATTAAAATATTACATTTGTATCATAAGTTCGTAACAAGAAATCTTGTATTTTATTTTATAAAAAATATATTAAAGTGTCATTTAAATTAAATTGTCCTCACTGGCTATTAATTAGAGTTTGTTTAATGCTTTTCAATTTTTTAAATTCAACCACCACGTTAAAACTTAAAACACAAGATGAAATAATAATAGTTGCGCTTGGTTTGTTATAATATCTATTTTTTTTTTTTTTNATATCTAATTGGCGAAAAAAAAAATATAACACTATCTATGATATTATATTATTGCATTAAACCAAAACATTGTAATTTGATAATAATGCAAAAACTGTGTAGTTGTAAATCACAAGGTTGAAAAGTAATCTTACTCATATAAATTAAAGTTATTTTATTTCATTTTTTGAAAAATAAAATTAAGTTGTCCTCATTCTCTATAAATCAAACTTTATTTCATGTGCTTCAATTTTTTTTTTTATATTCAATCATCGCTTGGGGTGAGTAATAAGTTGGGTTAATTTGCGATTTACAAAATCTAACACAACTTGTAACTCTGAGCAGTGGCGGATCCAAGGGAGCTGGCGATGGCCATGAGCCCACCCCCCCTAAAATTTTAATATTATATATATATATGCATATATAATTATATATACATCTCATATAAATTATCTTGTGACACGGTTAGTCAATGCAACGTTGGAGGTCAATTTCAGTTATACCTCTAACATTTGCTTTGTGCCAGTTATGCCCCAACGTTTCACATTGTTGTCAATTATACTCTAACCTCAATTCTTCCTGGGTCAAAGTCCTATTTTGGTCCATTAAGTTTGCTCAAATTAAAGTTTCGTTTTGGTCTCTCGGCTTAAAGTCCTTCATTCATCATCATCTTTACCATTACCACCACCGCCGACGATCGGCGCCACTGAGCTTAACCAATCAAATTAAATGTTTACTAGCTACTTCGTCTACAGTATACATAGACAATTACGCACACTATATAACTGATCTCTCGAAATTGTTAATTTTTCTAGTTAATTATATAATGGTAATTGAAAATCCATTTTCATGATAGAAAAAGCAGTGGCTTCTCACGAGGAGTTTCAAAGTACAGAGGTGTAGCAAGGTAATGGTTTATATATTGTAATAAATTATTCAGTGATCTAATAATTCAATGGCGCATGCATTTTGCAAATAAAATGACCGGAAATATAATTTTCGATAATTATGTAATTCTTTTTGGAAATTATGTAATTTTTTGGCGGCTTGCAAGTTATTTTTATGCAAAATGGAGGTATTCATTGAACTCAAGAGGTAAAAAAATCTTGGATTAAGAGTTTTCGTAGTCGTTGGAGTCGCCGTGTATCTCGTCGGAAAAGCTCGGTGGCGACGGCGGCGGTGGTAGGTGGTGGTGCTGACGGTGGTGGAGCTAGTGCCGTTGCTGACGATGGTGGTGGTGGTGAAGATGATGATGAATGAAGGACTTTGAGCTGAGGGACCAAAACAGAACTTTGAACAAACTTGAGGGACTAAAATAGGAGTTTGGCCTAGGGTGTACACTAATGGCCCGTCCCGGCCCGGCCCGGGGTACCCCCATTTTTAAATTTTTTTTTTTTACTTTTTACTATACATATTTATATATTATACTACTAAATATTTTTTTAATTGTAAGAAATACATATCTATTATTATTTTTATCAATTGTATATTAAAAATATACATAAAATATATATTTAATCTTAATTAAATCAACATTTTTTTAACAATTAAGACAAATTAAATGTCTTTATTAATAAAAACATCATTTAATTGATCCAAAATTAATTTTTTTTACCAATATATACAAGTTAAAATATATATAGAATGAATAAATAAGTTTTTAAAAAAACAAAAAAAAAAATTGGCCCAGGCGGACCCAACCGGACCCGGTGGCCCGGCCCGTTTACACCCCTAGTTTGACCAAAAAAGGTTGAGATTGTTGAAGATTATGGAGCAAAACGCAGCGGAAAAGGTTAAATAAAAAATTTTATAATCTCCTCCATAGGACCCACTAACTGTTTTTATACCAGTGAGATAAGATGTTTACCTAAATCATGAATGCTAGAATGAATGCAATTCCAAGAAGTCTACAGACTCGTGTCCTTCCTCTGCCGGTGATCCACACGAACAGTTTGGCAGATACTCAGGTGCTAACCTCCAATCTCTTCTCCAAGAGATTATGGGAACCGATCTACAATCTTGGAATTTCAAGAACACTTCTTGAAATATCCAAGAATAAGTGGCGCACTACCAAGAACGAACTTCTTGGCCATTGACTCTAGGGTTTTTCGCCTCTCTCTCTTTCTCACACACAAATCGCCCCTAAAACCCTAAGTTTAGGGTTAGTTCGAAAACTCTCCCTTTTTCTTTCCCACTTTAGGATAGGCGACTTTTTTCTCTCCCTTAGGGTTATGCGACTTGGTGTGTGCTTTTAAAGAGTCACATTCCTAAAATTAGGGAATCTCAACAATTTGATTATAAAATTACATTAATATTATAATTCAAGATTAAGAGGCAATCTTTATTTAAATTTCAAGATCATATCTTGAAACCTAGAATGCACACTTCCCATTGGTTGGAATGAGTCAAGAGGTTTTGAATTATTAATTAAAATATTACATTAATATCTTAACTTAAAATTCAAAATGCATTCTTGAAATTCAAAATGCAAGATCAAATCTTGCATTTGATCCTCCAAGAATGCGCCCCCTATATTAGTTTATAGGAATTTAATAAATAAGAAAACAATCCTAACTCTTAGGAAGTTATAACCAACTTTATTAATTTCCTTAACAAATTGAATTAAAATATTACCTTGATATCTTAATTCAAATTCAAGTCTTGAATTCAAATTAAAAAAAATCATATTTCATCAATTTAATCCAAGAGTGCGGCGCCACCTCATCTTGTTATCCAATATTAGAGAATTTAATAAATCAATAATCCCCTAACTCTTAGGAGACTTAGTCAATTCATTATTCCTCAATATTTTAAACAAGAATTCAATTGTAAATAGATTAATCAAATTAACTATTTAACAATTAATATATTTAACTTGTCTAACAAATTTAAATATCACAAATGTAGATTTTATTTAAGACAAAATTTCATGTCCTAATACATTCAACTATGTCTTAAATTGCGTCACTAAAGTGACTCATGAATTAAACCCTAATTCGTGTCCCATAACAATATCTTGATCCTGCTCATGTGTGACCCAGCAGGCCTCATGTGAAATTGGCAGCAAGCCATCTCTATGACTCACAAGTCGAGAGCGGACTCTAGCAAGCCATCACGACTACCCAAAACATGTGAGTTATCGTTTTAACATAAACGACTTAACCTTAGTACCACCTTGTCATAATCCCTATTGTCACACGATATTTTGGTCATGGATAAGGCATGAGACAGTCATCCTTGTAATCCAAACCATAACTTTCTCGATTCCTTGAGTTAGTCCCATTACCCTGTGTGGCCACACATTCCTTGGACAAACTCATCGAGGGGCCCAGTCAAATATCTCTCAACTTAATGAGGGACAAAATTCCTTATTGGTCAACCACATTCATCAGCACGGCAAACAACTAAACATGTACTTAGCATGTATGGCTACCCTGTTACGGGTAACGTTGGACTAGGCCAAAGTTCAGCATCTACAACGCCAGAATAATGAAGACCTCTGGTCTAAGGGCATCGTGACAGGTGTACAGGAGATGCTAGCTCATGACTAAACCCATGCAGGACTCTTCGGGTTGGTCCAGCAACTTGTAACACTTTACATAATTTCACCATGACTCTCGAGAAGCATCACATGCGTGTATCTCCATACACCGAAGTGTTGGAGATTGTGCCCTAGGGCCAATCAATATTATTTGATAAATATGTTGTGAACATATTATTAATTTATGGAAGATAAATTAATGTGTTGTCATATCATTTGCATGTTTACTATGATAACGTCCATGATTAATTATGAGATAATTAATCTAAAATTGTNTAACCATTAATTTATCTCCATAAATTAATCAAATGTTCATAACATTTCACATAAAATGATTGGCCCTAGGGCACAATCTCCAACAATTTTTTCAACGTTGAATCTTATTTACAGCTAATCAGTTAGGAAGTAGGAATATATTTTACCAAAAAATGAAAAAAAAGTAGGACTATATTTTACCAAAAAAAGAAGAAAAAAGTAGGAATATATATGCATGATTACCAATCTTGAGGTTTTCTGATACACTCAAGAAGAATAAAAGCAAAGTGGAAAGACGAAGAAGGGACTAAAATGGAAGAATGCAAAACAATTTTGGACTAGAATGAAAATTGTACAGCAGGAGGCCCCATTCATAGTGCAAAAAACCAGACCGGACCGGGCGGTCCGACCGGTGAATCGGAGCCCAGGCCGGTCAGGAAAAAAAGAAATACCGGATTGCAGTTGAACCGGTGAGGTGAGTCACCGGTCCGACCGGAGAACCGGTTTGACCCGTCAAAGTTTGCAAAATTACATATTGACTCCAAAAAAATTTCAAAAAATTACAAATTAGTCCCTGGATACATATTATAGATGGACTAAAATGAAAACTTCAAAAAAAATTTGGGGTCAATATGTAATTTTTACAAAACTTGTTATGGTTAAAATTGCAAAATAGCTCCAAAGGTACTAAAGTGTTTAATATTTACTTTATATTTAAATTATTGCAATATATTAATGTGTATTTAATGAATATGTATATTTGAAAATGTATTTTTCAAGTAAACCGGCTCAACCGGTTAAACCAGTGACCCAGCAGTTGAACCATTGAACCAGTGACCCGAGCCTTCCACCGGTTTGATGACCGGTCCGGTTTTTTGCACTATGGCCCCATTCGAGTTGGGCAAAACTCCAAGACTTAAAATCTTCACAAAATTCATCTTACTTCAATACAATACATTCCCCTATTTATTCTTACTCTACTATAACAACTTCCCTAACAAACTTGCATCACAGCTCAACAATAATCACGAGATTCCTCTTTTGCACGTAGTTCTCCTTTGATGATGAAGGCTCACGCTTCCCATGCCCAATTTGTGAGTCACATGCCACATCAACCTTCCACATTGGCGTTCCACCTGAATTGTTATTGCCATATCTGTTCTAATCGTATCATTTTCTACGTTTGTTTATCTTTAATTTCACTTTCATGATGACTTGTGTGAGTGTTACGTTGTTCATAGATAAGATTAATTAAGTCGATCCTACACACACAAAAATTCATTCTTTTCGTGGTAACTAACAAACTCATGGCCCCATTTGCGATTAATTATATTCTAGTTATTAGATCAATCAATATATGGATTTCACTCCATAAAAAAAAATATGGATTTCATACTCATAATTTTTCTAAAAAATTGTGCCAAATATTTCTTTTGATCATGAACTTGCATGCGTAAGCTTGGCGTTTTCGAGCTTATTTCTGAGCAATTAATTATACTCAAAATATATATGAACATTTTCTTAGTATTTCTTATTAGGACTTTCTAATTACAACATGACCAAATCTTATGGGCCAAAAATGGGTTTGTTGGGCCGGGTTCAAATATTTTCCACCGAGCCCAATTATAATCATTAATGTAATAACCTGTAGTGTATATAAAAAAAAATATAATAACTTGTAAGCCGGAATCTAGGATTATGATTTAAGAGGACCAGAACACCACGTACGTCGCGTAGATATCAAGCGAATCCCATTTCAAATTTTGATAAATAAGAAGAATTTCACAAAACATGAAAAATAATCATAATCTAGTAGCCAACCAAAGACGTTATTTATTTGTTTGGATTTCGTCCTCTCAGATNTCGCCGTCGTCTTCACCTCCTTTTGCGGAATCGAGATTCAAGATCGGTGGGGAGAGCAGAGTCGGTGAAGCCAGAGCATTTGATGGCAGAGACTTGCTCCAAAACGCAAGGGTCTTGAGCTTGAGAGATGATGTCGTCGATGGCGGCGGAGTCGTCGACATCGGAAAGATCTGAGAATTCGAACATTTCACGGAGTGAAAGAAGAAGGAGAAGAAGATGGTAGTGTGAAAAAATTGTAAATGTGTGAGTGGAAAGGGAGAGTGGGGAGAGTGGAAAGGGAAAACAAAGTGATGGTCCAGTCGAATTGTTGGTGAAGAGATGACGATGACGGTTGGGAAGTTGAAGAAGAAGATGAAGAAGAGGAGAGTGTGAAAATTTCATAATGGCCCTTGGTTTTTTTTGTGTTTTGATATTGAAATGTTATAATATATTGCATATAAGTCCTTTTTATGAGGTGTATAATGAAAAATGAGTAGGAATATATTATTTAGATGCCAACTCAGCATTTAACAGCCACCAAAGCACTTAACAGTGACACGTCATCACTTAACAGCTCTATAACTGACGGACCACACCTGAGGGACCAAAACGTAGACGGAAGTATACAATTGAGGGACTGAGTTGTAGTTTCCCACAATTCAGGGACCAAATCATCGACTCAGTCACAATTGAAGGACCAAAAAGTAGGTTTTCTCTATAAAAAAAATATAATAACTTGTAAGCCGGAATCTAGGATTTGATTTAAGAGGACCAGAACACCACGTACGTCGCGTAGATATCAAGCGAATCCCATTTCAAATTTTGATAAATAAGAAGAATTTCACAAAACATGAAAAATAATCATAATCTAGTAGCCAACCAAAGACGTTATTTATTTGTTTGGATTTCGTCCTCTCAGATCAAATACTCAGTATTAATTGCAGCTAGCTACTAGAAATTTCTAGCTGGTTAAATTTATCTCTACTTCTTGCTTTTATTTATTAATTTTCTTTATTTGTCAGCTTATTAATTTCTCCTTCCTTATGATTGAATAATATAGTTATAAGGAGAGCTTGGATCGGAGGCTTTGGTCACAACTCACAAGTAATAGAAAATGGTAAGCTTCGCAATATATTATAACTACATGTTTCACCAAATAAAAAAAGAAAATGAAGCCTCGGTAGTCTATGAAATATATGAATCCTATGTTAGCCTCGTATAATTTATAATTAATAATTAAGCTTTTTCATGTGTTTTAACTTTTAACTCTTCCGGTGATAAATCGTATACTTTGTGTATGTATATTTTGATTATGTTTGCATGCAGTTCTTCAATGAAAATGGATATCAAGGGTCTTCATTCGATCAGTCGTATAGATGCTACCCTTCAGCATTTATTGAAAAGGTAATTAAGCATTAATTCATCGTGTGATATTCGTACTATACAAATGGAATTATTTTTAAGTTTTTCTAAACAAAATAAAAAGTTGAAGTTTTACATTTGAACAATTCAAGAAAACAGTACTAATTTCATCCCCAAACTTTATATCAACTGTCAATTTCGTCCCTAATGTTTTACATTTTGGTCAATTATATTATTTGACTAACTTTTTTTAATAAATTAACAACAAACTGATGAATCATGTTTTTCAATCTGAGTTAATATTTGAGTTTCTTTTTCTATCAATTTTACATTACATATAATTAGTCATGTAGATTTTATAGTTAATATTTGGCTAAAGTAAGAACAAAGGATAAATTGACCAAAATATAAAATATTGGAGATGAAATTAACAGTAAAAAAAGTATTTGAAACGAAATTAACACTAATGTAAAATTTAGAGATGAAATTAATATTTTTGCCAACAATTCAATGACACTCCCTATGTATATAGTGTAAGTCTATATACAATGTGCCTCATGAAATGAATTACTCTTTGAACTTGTCTACTAAAATTGTTAGGCTCAATGTTCAAACTGATATTATATTTTTGTCTCAGTTCATTTTAATTTATCAATTTTAAAATGCACAAAAGTGATTTACTTTGATCTCAACCCTTTTAATATAATTATATTTTTCTCGTTTTAAGTTTAAACGTTTAATTTGATCATTTTTGTGCATTTTAGTATTATTTTTCCTTTTCATTTTCTTCTTTAATCTTTACTGAGAACTGAAAAGTATTCTAACCGTCTCCATTCATTAATCTTGCAGCTTCAAATTGAAAATGGTGATAAGAGTAAGTTTCCACTTGGAATTTAGAAGCTTCTCAAACTTTAACAGCATAATTAGGTTTTAACTTTCAATTTAGAAGCTTCTCAAACTTCCTAATCTAATACTGATTTTATTGTGTTAACTCTTGTTGCTTCAGTTATAATGCCTCCTTCGGCCCTTCACCGTCTAGGTGAGTTTCAATTTTACTCCTTTATTATGTATCTTTTGCATATTCTTTATTTTCAAGAGAAATAATCATATATAAATATGTTGGATATATATATATAGACATATTTTAAATAGGAGAAACATATAAAGAGAACGGTTTCCAAAATAATTGCTTTTGCGATTGTTGGATTATGTGTTTATGTCTCGAGATATGTGTAAAATTTTTATACACATCTCGATGAGGTGAAAACACATGATTCAACGACTAAGAAGTAACATTGCCCTTTTGAATATGCTTAACAATCTTTCACTATCCTAATAGTATTAATTAACAAGGTAATAATTAATTAAGGCTAGCTAATAATATCAAGCATAATTAACTTTTTTTTTTGGCCGACAAGCATAATTAACTTTAATTGCAGCATCTTTGCACATAAGCTATCCAATGCTGTTTGAACTTGGAAATCATGCTGCTGAAAGGGTTTCTCATTGTGGAGTTCTGGAGTTCATTGCAGAGGAAGGCATGATATACATGCCTTATTGGGTAGGAACTTACAGAATTATATATACAAAGATATGATTTTTCTTTTATCCTTTTCTCAACCTGCTCTCTAATATAATGAAGTGTTGTTAATTATATAATATATTACAGATGATGGAGAACTTGGTTTTACAAGAAGGAGACATTGTAAGAGTGAGAAATGTGAGACTTCCTAAGGGAACATATATTAGATTACAACCTCACACCAAGGACTTCTTGGACATTTCCAATCCAAAAGCTATGTGAGTTTTAGTTCACCATTAAAATGCAAGTTTGAGATCTATGGTTCATCTCACTAACATATGTTTCTCTTCTAAATCGCTGAGTTTTAAATATTTGAGCAGTTTCTGTCGTTGATGATGTATGCAGCTTAGAGACTAGCCTGAGAAATTTTACGTGCTTGACAAGTGGAGATAGTATTATGGTGTCATACAACAACAAGAAGTATTACATTGATATTTTAGAAACAAAGCCTGCTAATGCAATATCCATCATTGACACTGACTGTGAGGTGGACTTTGCTCTTCCCTTGGATTCTTACACCAAATCTGCACTGCACAAAGGTGCATCATTCTTCTATCTATTCTTCCTCAGAGATTATATTACTGAGTAATCTCACAATAGTGAAGATTATTTAAGGAACCTCCATTTCAATAAAACTTACAATGGCATAAAACTTAGGGTAAATTACACTTTGGTACCCTGTGGTTTGAAACTTGACACTTTAGTACCCTGTGGTATTCTCCATTAACACTTTGGTACCCTTTGGAGTTATTTTGTAATTTTAACCATGATAAATTTTGCAAAAATTACATATTGACCCCAAAAAGTTTTTAAAAAATTACAAATAGGTCCCTAGATACATATTATCTAGGGACTAAAATGAAAACTTTAAAAAAATTTAGGGGTCAATATGTAATTTTTGCAAAATTTATTATGGTTAAAATTACAAAATAGCTCCAAAGGGTACCAAAGTATTAAAGGAGAATACCACAGGGTACCAAAGTGTCAAGTTTCAAACCACAGGGTACCAAAGTGAAATAGGGTCAAACCACAGGGTACCAAAGTGTAATTTACCCTAAAACTTATATGTGAAAAACTTCCTATTATGGGACTTGTTGGATCAAGTGCTTATTATTACCAAGTCAAAAACCATAACTAATAGTAATGACACAGCAATTTTATTAGTACAACCTCGTTGACCCCACACATGGACCTTTGTCATTAGATGACAATATTGTGGATCCTAACAAAAAATTTAAAAAAAAAAAAATGGAAAGTGGAAAATGGAAGCCATGGTTGATGTGGGAAGGCACAGTTAATCTACTGATATATTATAGATATATGTGTGTGTGTGGATTTGGAAGAAACTTCTGGTGATGCATATTGTGAATTTTTAAAGTGTCTTTTAGTCTTGATATATTAACATCTGAGACTTTGCTTCTGATATATACATATGTACTCCAGTTGATAAAGAACCTAAATTCAATCCTTTTTCTGGAAGTGGAAAACGCTTGGATGGAAAATCCTTGAAGTATCAAAATTCTTCATTTTCTTCTCCAAATGCAAATTCACTGTCTTCTGCTGCATCTGCTTCACAAAGTAACGTTCGTCAATCTCGTGGAAAGCTGGTATTTGGATCTGATTTATACCGTACCAAAGAAACACCAAGGGTAAAATTCTGCTGCTTCTGCTTAATATTTCAAACAATAATTAATTACACTAACTTTAATTTCTTTAAGTTTCATTCAATTATAGTACTTGATAGTACTCTTTTTGTTTCAAAATTGTCACCCAAATCCCTTGTCATTTGATTTATATTTCAAAATATTAGTTGCTTTCTATCCAAGTTTTTGCCCAATTTGAATTTCTTCTGAAAATGAAATCATGTAGCTAGCTGTATTTACTATTATATTAACAATAGGATTACTATATTTTGTATTGGAACTTAACAACTTCTTATAACCATATTTACGACCACAATTATAATAAATAGAGGGCTTATGGTATGTATAAAGTTAAATTTATTGACAAAGAATAAATAGTATGTATATATATATCAAATGTTTGGAGTTAGAAGAATCGATTGATCGATATATTCCTGAATAATAAATCATATGTAATTTAGAAAAAATCAAAATATTTAGAATAATTTACTTCATATGATCAAGATTATATGCTTATTGTTCATGTGGTAGCTAGCAGACTGCTAAACTATGTCTTCTGTGCATGCTTTGGCAGGAAACAGAGCCAAAACAGCAGCCTCTTCAACCGAAATTTCAGGCTTTCATGGGGAAGAAGTATTCTCTAAGAGGTTGAATGATATAAAAACCCAATGTTTTGAACTTATTTACTCTG
Source organism: Chamaecrista fasciculata (assembly GCA_003254925.1). NCBI lineage: Eukaryota > Viridiplantae > Streptophyta > Magnoliopsida > Fabales > Fabaceae > Chamaecrista > Chamaecrista fasciculata. The sequence goes on from QANZ01011824.1 coordinate 97,428, forward strand.
TACTTAACTATAGTTATCTGCATATAGCAAAGAGAAGATGAAACAGTATGAAGAATTAAGAGCCTTAAACTTGTGTATCTATCTGCCTTTGCCATGGTAATAAGAGAGAACACACCCATATGGTGTCCAAGTCTTTAAGATCACACCCATTTGCAGACAAACAAAGAAACCATTTGGAGACATAGTTGTACGAATTTTCTTTTGTGGGCTTCCATCTTCTATAAATTATCTTTAATTTGCTAAAATTAGTTGACCGTCAATCCAATGAGATACACAAGTCCAATAATAAAATGACCTGAAAAAAGAGCCAAGTGTAATTAACATTTCCATACAAGCTCAATCCTAATTAGCCCACAATAGGTGTACTAGCTAGGGTTTCTTAACACGGCTAAATTGAACTCTCTATGAGATTCATAGTTGTATTTCCTATAGTTTCTTTGTTCCTAGATAAAGCTGATTCGAAATTCTCTTTTGCGTTTGCTTAAGTCACATTTATGTGTACTCAAGAGAATGGCTTAGCACATAAATGAGATCAGAGTAAGCATACCTTCATGTGTGTAATATAATCTTTTTATTCTTGATGTTCTAAATACATAGACTATGTTTCAAACCTTATATTGTAAACTTGTTGGGTTTTGAATTCTAGCACTTTAAGAATCAACCAAAAAGAAAAAAAAAAGTTTAAGCTCATGGGAGAGGGAATTACGGCACTAATTACTCAGAAGGGTACATAGCTCAAGCTAAAGTGAACTCTCACAATTATTTACAATGTGAGAATTAACCAAGTTCGGCAAATTCTATATTCAGCTCAGCAATACGGAAAAAGATAAAAATAAATATCCCCTCACTGGTTTTCATTGAGTGGCTATTCTGATATTTCAATCTGGTCCAAAGAATAAAGAATATAGCAGTTGTTGATGTCAAAACTCTGTTTATGAAAGAATTGCTTTAATAGCATCTTTCACATAACGATATTTGAAGGGGAAACCCAACTCCTTAGCTTTTGCAGGCACCACTTTTTGCCCTTCCAAAACCTGAAAATAGCTTAAAGGGTTTAATTCAAGGGATTCAAGATGGAATGTAAATGTAGATTCTCATAAGAGGCCTAGTCTATACAAAATAAATGGACCAAACCAAACATAAGAAAGAAGACATGTAAATATATCAGACATAGCTTAAGTGAGAATCAGCCATGGTTGAGAGTTCAGATCCTCTAGAGTTTGGAGCCAATAACATTTAGGTGACAATTATATTTTTTAATGCTAGAAAATGAAACTTCTCATCTCGACCATACCCATATTCTATCAGTATTTTGGGGTACTTTTTTAGTATTATAAAATAAATTTATATGTTTTTTTTTTCAAAAATATGATTCTGTTTTTATTTAATTTTTTTGTTGCATCATAACTTTACTTTCACTGTATTGGTGAACCAAAAGTTCACGCTTTTAAAAGAAAAACAAGATAAATTTACATTTTATGATTTGATATTTAAATAAATGTTGTCGTAAGCCCATAGCCTAAATTTGTTTAAAGTATTGTATCCATATCAGTACCCGTACATTTGCAACATAGGTTACATGTCTATTTAAGAGTATAAGGACATGGGAGATAACAAACAGAGACTATAACAGATATTTACCACGGTAGCACCTTCTCCAAGGACAGCCTTAAGTGCAAAGTCCGGTACCGGCAGCCATGAGGGACGACCCATGACACTTCCCAGTTGGTCACACAGTTCAGCCAATCTGACAGGGTTTGGTGCTGTTCCATTGATAACTCCTAACATATAGAATAAGCAACCAAATAGCATTAGAAGTCTTGACCAAGATTCATAACAATTCATAAATGAACAGAATTATATGATCAACCAAATAACATGTTCATCACTTGGGATATGTGAATGGAGATTTCACCGTTATATGATGGATTTGATAAAGCTTCATACACTAAATTGACAATATCATCCAAATGAATCCAGGAGAACCTGCACAAGCAAGAGGACAGTCAAATATTTTAGAAATCATTTCAAACCCCAAACCCATTGCATCACAATTCTGAAACTTGACATTAGTAGGTTGATAGGATATCAAAGAAGATTTATTTAGGCTAAAATGCACAAAACTCCCTTTGAACTTTAGTCCCTGCGCAAAAAATGCCCTAAACTCTGAAAAGCAAAAAGACTCCTGTTTGAATTTGTGCAAAAATACCCCTTTACTTAAGGTTTTCATTAAAATAAATCAAGTTTCTTTGTAATTGTAGGGTTCTTATTGTATTTTATATTGACCCAAATTTAAAATTAACTATTTTTTAAACTAATAATAACCCAGAAACTGAAAAATAAATGAATTTTTTCAACAAAAGTTTTATCAAAAGGGGTTATTTGCACAAAATAAAAAATTCAGAACATTTTTTGTCATTTTTCAAAGTTCAAGGGTTTATGCATTATTCCTTATCAGTTGCTTCCGAATTTCTTAATGAATTAAGAACAGACTAACAGTACTACAAAGAAAACTCTTACAAGTACAAAGGTAACAAGTACATTACCACTGTTTGCCAGAGCCCAATGGTCCACCAGCAAACATCATGAAGAGAGGGATCATTTTAGCTGCAGCAGCTCAAAGAAGTAAATATTAGCTTAATCTAGACAGTATCATGAATTCTTAAAAATGCAGTAATATCTAAATACTAATGCCAGCTACACATTAGTTTACTTGTTCACACCTAATGCTCCACCATCTTTGCCAAGAACAACACCGATGCGAATCAGAGCTAATCTAACATCTCCGTTTACTTTAAGGGCCGTGGATTCCCATTCTCGACAAACCTGAAAATTTTGGGTAGCTTCTGTCAATGCAATAAGCTTGTTTCAATTTTACACTATGAAACACTTCACCATTTGAAAACAAGTCTTTTGGGCTATTAATTCACTGTAGGTTCAAATTCCAATGTTTTTCAGGTCATAAGGGAGCTTATGAGAATCAGTGTGATCTAAAAGAGTGCTTACTGCCTCATAAGTTATTACTAATAACAATCCTAGAGGTAATATAACTTGATCCAAAATTTCAGTTTTGGCTTTCATTGCTGCATTTTTAATAACCTATATGCACTAGATGTTCAGAAATAAATACTGACCTAAATACCCAGAATCTTTTTTTTTTTGGCCAATCTAAATACCCAGAATCAAAGGAGAAAGATTTTAGTTTTTTTTGGATAAATGCAGAAAACCCACTGAACTTAGGTCACTGCAAAAATCTTCTGAACTTTGAAAAGTGAAGAAAAACCCCTTGAACTATCAATTTTGTGCAAATAATCCATTTTGAATTTTCATTGGAAAAAAAAATTAATTCTGGCTACTATTAATTACAACAATGGTTAATCTTTTGCCACTTTTCAAAGTTCAGGGAATTTTTTGCACAGAGATGAAAGTTTAGGGGAATTTTTTTGTATTTTAGCTTCTTTTTTTTTATTCGGAAGTACTACAACGCATGGGACTCAATGTATCCACAAATTCAACACCATTATTTTTCTTTTTATTTTTTCATATATTACACAAGAAAGATCAAAATAAGTAATGTGTTACGAGTAGTACTCCAAAGAGACTAATAGTGAATTAGACTTTGCCTTTTTATCATAAATTTTCATGACATTCTAGAATCTTGTATTCACTCAAATAATAACGACTAAAACACTTTCAGTTTTTTTACCTCAGCCAAATAATCATTTCCTGATGGACTTTGTTCATCAAACACTTTTGTCTCACTGGTGCCTGCAACACCATAAGGAGGAAAAAGCATTACAAAGACAAAGAGATTTGCTAACCAGAGTATGTGATAACCATTAACAATATATGCTGACAAGCAACTAAATTATTACATAGTAGGGAAATAGTTTTGGATACAACCATACCATAATAACCGACAGCCGTTGCACTAACTAAAACTTTTGGCCGAATATCATCAGGTGCACTGTTTATCAATTCTACAACCTTTACTTCGAGATGAAAGGATCAGATGAAGAATAAGCAATGATAAATCTAAGTATCTAATCTCTTGATTATTTTGATATACACATTTTAGAAAATAAGATATTTATTTTCATTGTTTTCACATAGGAAAATGAACACTAACCTTTGAGGTAACTCTAATTCTGCTCAGCTTAATCTCCGTTTTTATCTGCAGTATTGGAATGAGCATAATGCATTTAGGCTTAATCATTTAATCAATTTATCAGCAAATTAAAGCTGGAGAAGATAAGTAGAAGAGAGATAAAACAAAATGTACTATTTTTATTGTCAGGTCTCCCATTCTAAACAGCATTGTTTAGAAGTTTTACTTCTGTAAATTTCCTAAGATTTATTACCAAAGAAAACTATTGGAAACTATCCAGAAAGATTTATTCATTAATAACCTAACTATGGACCTGTGCAAAGAAAGAACACATTGGCGCTAGTTGATCCATATAACCGACCCTACCTAGTGGGAAAAAGCTTTTATTGTTGTTGTTGTTTATGTTTCAAGCACAATACGAACTAAAAGCAGGCATACAAAGAGATAAAAAAATGAAAACAAAGATATTTATTATCTCCTCATTATCACCACCAAGGTGTAAGAGTAGATCTAATAAGAAAATGGTTATTTACCTCAGAAGACCATCTTGTACTTATGGGCATTCCAGCTAAATTCACTACACCAGTTGATCCTTGAATACAATCTTTCCATTCTGGCTCTTCTGCTATCTTGATACCAGGAAAGTCTTTTGCTGGAAATTACAAGGCAGTGTCAGCAACGAAGAAGTCGAGGCAGAATGCAATATATGTAGGGTGATTCTGGGAGTAGAGAAAGTATGTAATTTTTCCACCATTACCATAAAAACTAAGAATTTTCTCCAAGGAGTAAACCATTATTACAAACAACTATAAAGGATCAATGACAAATAATGGTAAATATGATCAAGTATATACTATTCTAACATTTGTAAGTAAGTGAAGTAGAAGAGCGACCTCCATCTCTTGTTTTAAATTAGCAGAGTTTGAGGCTACTGAAGAGTTTCATGAGTATATATTTTTGCGGATAGAGTGAATGCAAAGTATTACAATTTACAATTAATCATTACCTTCTTACCCGGAAAAATTAGTTCTGCCTTAGATTTTGAGCGTGTCAAGACACGAACACTATGATTGTCTGCAAAACATCATTTGTTGACAGAAAATGAAGGTTAGCTTATTTATTTACACACCAATACCAATAGTTCAGAATTTAAATTATACACATACATATATATATGCAGGCAAGAGATACCAAAATCTAAGGGCTAGGCACCACCAGATGCAACTATTAATCATTTGTTTGACTCAAGAACGGCATGAATTTCCACATTGTATACATTATTCTGATGAAATATTGACAACAAAGTACAACCACAATGCATCATCTTGTCATTCATGGGAAGAGATATTGAGGACTGGACAAAATGAAGTGGATATCTAATGTGAATGAGAACATGTTTAACTGAGGTAATGGCGGAGAATTAAATTAATAAAGGCAAAAGTACTTTTGGTACCTCCAAAGTATGAGGTCAGTTTCAGTTATACACCTAAAGTTTTTTGGGTCAATTATACCCCTAATCTTTAATTTTGTGTCAATTATACCCCCAATTTTGGGGTACAATTGAGTCAAATGTGAAACATTGGGGATACAATTGACTCAAATGTGAAACATTGTGGGTATAATTGACCCGAAAAAGCCTTTGGAGGTACAACTGAAACTGGCCTCATACTTTGGAGGTACCAAGAGTACTTCTGCCTAAGTAATAAAAGTAATATAAGCTTTACAACCTGCATGCAGTCTCTGCACCAACCTTTTACCAATAAAACCTGTTGCTCCAGTTACTGATATTATCATTTGATTTTCCTAAAAAACACTCAAGAGTCAATGATCTTGAAGTAAACCAAAGTGAACCGAGTAGATTACTTTAAAGCAGAGCATAGAGGGCCCCTAAGCAGTTGTCAGTTTATCCTTAACAATCCCATTTCTAACGTTTAAAAAGGTCATGAAACTATGGTTATAGCACCAAGAAATATCATTCAAATTTTGCCAAATCTGTTGTTGCAAAAATTAAAATATGGAAATCTTAGATATTGTAGCACATTTTAGAGAAAAATTATACTTTAGTCCTCTACAGATAGAATAGTAAGTCACCCTATTTGTGGAAGACTTAAATACATTTTTTCTCCATATTTTATAAGTTCAGGAAAGTACCAAATGCAACTGCAATCCTAAGAAATAAAAATGATTGAAACTTTCAAATCCATCCATCCTAACCCAGTCTCAGGTTCGCCTAAACAAGGATTAGATAATCCTAACTTGAATCCCCACAAAATTACGCTGACTTAAAACAGAAGTTATTCATCTTAATGACTGACCTTGGGATATATCAAGTTGAAAAATTAGAGAATTTTTCAGAAAGAATAACGAAACAGCTTCACTTTCAGATTACATAAATGATAAATCGCAAGCATCCAGCTTTTAAACATTTACCTTCTGGGTTTGATCAGAGCTACACCAAACCCTGAATCTCCTAGCTTCCCTGGTCTAAAAAGAAGAAAGAAAAGATGGGTTGCCATGAATGCGTGAGAAAAAAGCAGAAATGAGGGAATGCAGATAAAAATACATCACTGAATCAAAAGGGGAAAAAAAAATGAAAGAATTAGAGATATATAGAAACTTACTGAGAAGTTCTGAGGGATATGAAGAGAGGGATTGATATTATTGTGAGACCACATGAGAACCGTGGCTCCAGAAATTCCCATGAATAAAATGGTATTGCGTTCGCAGGTAGCTCAAAATTTGAGTGAGGAAAAGGATGAGTGAGAGTGTTAATGAATTTAGGTATTTATGTATCGTGTTTGATTGGGAGCCACAGCAACCACGACCATCTTAATCATATATCCATCACTCATTTCTTCCCTCCTTGCTTCTGTTAGACGATGATAATTATCTTGTCATTTCCCACCTTATCATTTCCCAACTGAACTTATATTTATAGGCATCATGAAATCTTACACTTTGACTCCAAGTGCGGATTCGGATAAAAGTTAAAAGATGGGTAATAATAAATTGGCAAAATTAGTCTAGGTAATCTTAAAGTATAAGATTATTTTTAGTTCTACTCTCAAAATATTTAATTTTAAATATATTTATAAATTTTTTTTAATTAATTATATCCAAATTAAATTTTATTAATTATACCCTCAATGTTTTTTTTCAATTGTACTCTAAATTTAGGAGGTATTTGAAAGTACCATTGACTCAAATATAAAACATTGAGAATATAACTGAAATTAACCCTACATTTTAAAGGTATAATTGACTTAAAGAAAGTTTGATAGTATTACTAAAATGATGGTATACTTTGGAGCATCAAATCACTAATTAGTGATGAGTGGCAGCTTACTTTAATTTATATGTTACAATACATATTTTTATATATATATAAAATAAGATATTTTGAAATTTTAT
>QANZ01011824.1:105083-120143 GCA_003254925.1 Chamaecrista fasciculata
AAAAAAAAAAAAAGAAGCAAAATCACCAAACTGCAAGCAAGAGTAAGGCAAAGATATAAAAAATTTTATTTAAATTTTTTTCAGTCCGAATTAATTGAAGTTTACCAAATCACGAAGTTCTTAAAGTTATATTAAAATATTATATTTTGTAAATTAAGGCTACAAAATTTTAAAAATTTAAATGGCATTGTATAATTATGGACTAACATTTTTTTTTTTGGCCAAAATTATGAACTAAAATTAAAATAGTATATTTTTCTGTGATCTTTCTGTATTTGGTTCCGAAAACAAAATTTATAAGGGTGACGAAGCCCATGAGCTTCTTATTGGGCCGGCCAATATAGGCCCAGAAAAGGATTTTCTTCCTCACCTTCTCTACCAAAGCGTGGGAAAAATAATATGGCGGGTGATAATGACAGCGTGGACGGCGGTGACGGTGACGGCGACGGCGACGCCGTCGTATGCCGGAGCGATTCCGTCGAACGCCGTCGTCTATTCCATTCAAGCTTATCTAATCCTAATCTAACGCACGCTTCTCTCAGCGTTAATTTTTATGGTAATGGTTTAAACGCTCGAATAAATCTGTGGTGTTTAAGCCTTTAAAGTTCGTGTGCTGTGACTAATCGTATTTTTATTGCCATTTTTCCGTTCTTGAAGTTCGCTTCTCACTACTTTGCTTCTATATATATATTTTTTTGTATCTGTTTCGATTTCGTTTCTATATGGTCGTTAGAAATTGCTGGAAATCTAGGGTGGGCGTTGGACGGAAAATAGCTAAGATGTAATGAACAGAATAATTTAGAATCGTTATGAAAAGTGTTGGGCTATTGAAAGAAATCTTGCGATGGGAAACTGATTTTGCGATGAATAGATCCTGGTTCCTGTAATTTTGTGTATGCAATCCAAAAGCAAAAATAGCAGAGAAGCAAAATACACCTTGTGAACTCTATTCTCATTTCTCATTTTCTCTCTTGCCTTCGTAATCACATTCCAAGTCATGCTTCTTCTTTTTTCAAATGCCAGCAATAGTTTCGTTTAGCTGTGGAATTTGATACTTCATAAATGGTGCCTGTTTGGCCACTTAGAAAGTGTTTAAAGACGAAGAAAATCATAACTAAAGTTCATTTTTTAGTTGTTTCCTTTTCCCTTTTTGTTCCGATTTATTTATGCAAGTTTTATCCTCTCTTTTTTTTTTCTGGGTCATATTGTAGTCAACAACCAACTGATTGATTGTAAACGAGCCTTCTCTTTGGATTTGGTATAATCAATTATTGGTTTTGGGGCCTAAGAAGCTGATTTAAGTAATTGCAGTATACGGTGAGAGATTAGAGTGTATAGCTAGTTAGCGACCCCATTTAAATACCAGGTAATTTTAATTCTGATGTGTGAATTAATACTTAGTAACGTCTGGTAATTTTAATTCTGCTCTTGATTATAAGTTGTTTGAGACATCCAAAGAAAGTTTCTTGATTATTTAGACATGCTGTTTTAATGGTATGTGATCAAAATTTATTTGTTAATCACAACCGAATATCATCTACCTTGGGGGAGAGTAGTTTAATTTGAAACTGGAAGTTGACAGTGTTTACTGTCTGTTATAGGGTTCATTTTTAGCTTGATCATGTAATTATATGTAGAACACACTGATATTCTGATCATATTGTACATGCATTTATGTATTTACTCTATACTTTGAGTTATATCATCCTTTGTGATTGGACGATTCATCTGGAAGACTTAATGTAGGAAAATTGGAACTGACTGAAATATTTAGGAAGGAAAAAAAAGTATGAGACTGAAAGTTCACAAGATAGTAGTAAAATGGAAATTCTATTTCTGAGGAAAGATGCCATTTTAGTTGGTAACTTGGTATCATTCTTTTTTGGTTAAACTATGGGTTTCCCCTGTCTATACATATAACAATCTAGGCAAATACTAATCCCATTTAGTTTGGGAGCAAACAATTAAAGTTTTTCCTATGATGTTGACTCCGCGATCGAACCTTAATCCTCTCACCTGGGGTGCAACTCGCTTATCATTATTGGTAGTTGGTATCTTGTGTTTGTGCATAATAAGTAGCTAACACAGCTTTTTTTATTGTGGCTCTTATAGTGGTTTTTGTTATTTTTCTCATGAATTCTATATTTGGCTTAACATAATTCTCCTATATGAATCCATATCCTGTTCTCTTCAAAGAAAAAAAAAATACAAACTATGTCATCTATATATCTTCTGATATAAAAGATACTTATAACAGGTAATTCTAACACTACAATCTGTGAAGAGATCTATATCTAAATAGGAAGATCTACGACTATTTTTGCAAGCAATGAAGCCAGCAGATCTATTGCTTCAATTCAACTAATGAAAGAAGAGAGAACTAAATGGTGAAAATACCCTGTTTGTGTATTTGTAGTTATTACCAAATAGTAAAAATATTATACAGAAACATCATCCTTTGGGTTGCTACCTTTCTGAATTGCAGGTTCTTCTGGGTATTGTAGCTCCTCCGACAACCTAAGAAACAGGTCTGCAATTATGGGAAGCCCCAGAGCCATAAGCAAGAGACCAAAAAGCGTGATGATAGCCCAAACGCGTGAAACCCATTGGCAATATGGTGCTAGTTTTCTTGTTTCAATTGCAGCTTCATACCCATCGCTTATTGTCCATAATAGCAAAGCCATTGCAACGAGAGAGCCTACTATTTGCAACATGATTGCCCTGGCAGTGTTGGTGGTGGTGCCATGGAAGATCTTCCTTATCCTGCTTCTGTTTAACTGCACTATCATCATTTTGGTAAGCTTACTGTGATTTGAGAGTTTGAGATTGAATTCAACAGTCTGTGTCTGGGTTTTCTGCTTCCTACACGTTTTTTTGATTCCAATGAAACGTAGTGCTTGTCTATTTGGGGGGAAAAAATGGTATTTATGATGATGGAGATGTAGGATAATATTTGGTGGAGTTTAGTGTTAATGTTACAAGGATCAAACTTACATATAATGAAAGTAAAACATGGGATTTTTTTTATGATATAAGACTGAAGAAGCATAGTGATTTAAAATGATGAGGGAGGTGAATCCAAAGTTAGTAGAACATGCATGCATTGTGGGCGGATAGTTCAAGTTGTTTAATCCGCAAATGACATTGTTTCTGTTTTGGATACTTGCGGCATCGTTTCTGTGTAATGTCAGCTACTTGGCATGCTCTGCCTAATTCACGCATTGCATCCACCATGGTATTCTTATTCTAAAAGTCTTGTGCTTTGAGAAAATGCAATTATCTCCTAATTTTTGAGTCACTAGTTTTAAATCTTTTAGGTTATGTTTAGATTGAGGATTAAGGAAGAGAAGAGATGAGAAGAACGTTAAGACCTTTTCTCCTTGTTTGAAAAGTTTAAAAATTAGAAAAAAAGATAATTAGGAATTATTTTTAATCTCTTATTTTTCTTTTCTTTTTTTTCATAAATTTCAAATACTCTAAATTGAAATATTTGGAAGGAAAAATTACTTCTCAAACAAGAGAAAAGAGTTTCGGGAGTTAATCTTTCCCTCTCCTCCCTTTCCTTCTCCAATCTCTTTGGCACTCTCCATGTTCAATTATCCTAACAAGCTCTTAAAGTTCAATCGTAAGGGTCTGATTGGGATTGCATTTTGTAATTTCATTTGGTTTTCTTTTTTTCTGAAATAGCTTCCTACAATAATAAAATTGGATGATTCTATAAGCTTAAGCCTCTCAAGTCTCAATTTTTATTTTTAGATTTTAGTTTATTAAGATTATAATCGATATTTATCTGTATATTTTTTGTTAATGTAAAAGACCCTTTTCCAATAGTTAATGCTGTACTATGAAATCCGGAAGAGATGAAAAATGAAACTGTATCCATGGAATTCGCTTCCGAAATATGTTATCATTGCTGATGTGATATTCTTACAAATCCAGATCCAGATCAGGTAACTTTCAACCATTACAATTGTCAGATATATATATATCCATTGTTCCGAGTTCTTTTGCCAAAAACTTACCTATCTGGGTTGGGTCAAGTGGCACAAACACATCCTAGTCTTGCAATAATTTTCATCATAATCATAAGTAATGATGTTGTACCCACCGCACAAGCAGATAGGTAGCTTTAACTGTACTGTATGTTGAAAATAGATTCTTTGTTTTTTCAGAAAATGACAAATACACCTTCAATATTCTTAATTTATGAGATAAGTTTTAGTTATATTTTATATTATTTTTTTTTTGTCAATTATACATTTATTTTTGTCTAAATCGTTAACAAAAAATATTAACGTTATGTTGACATCAACATTTTTTAAAGTGCATTTAACACAATATTATGAGTACAATTGATATAAATATAAAATTTTAAGGCTACAATTGACATCAGACTAAAAAAGAAAAGAAAGTCACTCATCATGTCATCATTTTCTTTTAACTATTCAGACATTTTGAGGTACAATTGAAATAAATATAAAATTTTAAGAGTATAGTTAACAACCAAAAAATTTGATAGTGTAACTTAAATTGACTCTATAATTTAGGGATTGATAGGTTCAAAATGGAGGTAAATATCAAAATTCTCTTATAAACCAACACTATAAAATTTATATTATCTAGCTAGGGGTGTTCACAGGTTGGGTTGGGCTAAAGAAAATAATTGAGTCAACCCAAACCAAACAGTGGCGGGTTGGTTTGGGTTGGGTTGGCGGGTTGGCCCATACTAGTTTTTTTATTTTTTATATATTTATTTTATAAAAAATTTGGTCCCTCTTAAATATTTTTCTTTGATTTGGTCCTTCACAATTTGTTTTTTATGGACTAAATTGAGAATAAAAATTTATTAATTGATCAAATTGTAAAAATAATATTATTTGTGATATTAAAATATAATTTTAACTAAATAAAAAATTAATTTTATTTTTTATTTAATATTTTTGCGGGCTTGCGGGTTGGGTTGAGTTGAGTGGGCTCAAAATCTTAAAACTCGCAACCCAACTCATACTACAACAGGCTCAACTTTTTGAATCCAAATCAACTCGCTAACCCAACTCAAATTAGTGGGTTGGGCTGGTTTTAGCGAGTTGGCGGGTTAGCCCAACCCAATCAACACTCTATATCTAGCTGTGGATCTTTATTCGGTGTACGAAAAGAAAATAGAGACGATGGTTTCAATCATTGTCTTCACCACTGTAATCATAAATACGTTTAACCTAATGTACCAAAACGTGTACCAACCAATAACTATAGTGGTCAAACATCTTAGATCGCATCCCATAGGCAATTGGATAAAATGAATGAACAAACCCAACATAGAAACGGACGTGATCTAATAATGGCGAATCCCCCACCACCGTTTTGGGACTCTAACTTTCCTCTTAAATTATGATAGAAGGTAAAAATGGAAAATCTTACGTGACATTTATATCACTTCTAGTCATAATTCATTAATTGTAAATGATGCAAGAAGTTTTTACTTTTTGTGGTAAGTTAGAGGTTAAAATCTTATATTTATTTCAAAATTCATTTACTAAATTTGTAATTAGGCCATAGGTTAAACTTGATCTGCGTAATGTTTTTTTTTTAATGTGTACATACAAAATTTTATTCATAGAACTAACTACTTTTATTTTGGGTCCAGTAGAGCTCATAACTTATATTCATAGTTCATACCCTTTGCACCTTGTGACTACTGATTCATTTCAACCCCCTTTACAAATTGGCAATAGAGTTCGACATTTTTTCTGTAGGATACTAAGAAAATAATGAACTTCACAGAACGCAAAAAAAAATCAAGGCAATAAATTGCTCTTCTTTTTACCCTTAGTAAGATTAGTCTACAGTGAAATTAGCAACTCACCAAACCCCAGAAATACTCAGGCATTAGATTACACATTACACTATATAGTGGTACCATACAACAAAACCAAAGGCACATAAACAGAAACACAAACAACCCTATCTCAAATACTAAATGTAGGCAACAGTTTCATTCCCTTTCACTAAAGAATGCTGAAGAGACCCTTCATTTGATAATAGAATTGCGGACTAACTCTGTACATATACCCAAAACAATACAAGTACATAATTTAATAGCTTCTTAAAGTGATACTCTGCTATTTTTCCAAGCATAAGATCTTCTCCTTGTCTCATGTGGTGTGAAGAAGCTTAGCCCAAACATCTCCTTCAAAGCCTTACCCTGCTCTGAAAACCTCACCAACTTTGCGATCACGGCAGTGCTCTCCATGATGTGCTCCATGCCGGTGTTGCTCCATAACCGATTGGCCAGTTGCAGTCTTCTTCGCTTCGAGTCCAATGCAATACCCCACTTCTTGAAGAGACTTTTCCTCTCTTCCTCAGAAAGCCTTTTCTGCATAAGCTTGATAAGGATGTCTCTCTCCCGGCGAAGAGCCTTCATGCTGTGTTGCCAAATAATATTAGTAAAAGACGATATAATCTACATTTTATAGAACAATATTCAATTTCAGACCAGAGCCTCTGAATTTAAGGTGCAGCAGATGAAGAAAAATATTGACATCACTAGGTGAAGGCAACTCTTTCATCCCCCAAGACCACATTTATGTTTGATCATAAGAACAAATAAGAGTCAGATGTTACTCAACATAATTTCTAAATTGGTTATATACTGTCAGTTTTTCCACTAGATACATAACATGAAAGAAATGTTTTAAAACATCCAAAAAATGTGGTTCTGAGCTATAAAAGAAAGTCCTTTTTTTTTTTCTTTTCATATTTCTATTGAAAAACTTCATAGCAAACACATAAAAGCCATACTTAAGTTTTGTCCTTTTTGAATTTGGCATCATAAGATTCCCCAATTATATATATATATATATATATATGTTTAAGAAAAAGCATACTTTCTTTTTACCATATTGGCAAAATCTCACTTGAATTTATGTCCACTCAACACATTGTGAATGCAGCTAAGCCAGCAATAAGAGATTCACAAGTAAATGCACATATAGAGAAAGAGAGAACCTTGAAGCCAGTGTCTGACCATCCTTCACAGACTGATTTCCGTGAGAAAACATTTCTTTGAGGAAAGATAGTCTTCTAAGTTCTACCTCAATATAAATAGAGTCTGTTGGATCACCCCTGAACAGAAGAAAGAAGTAGGTCCTATGGATTAGTGATACATTGCAAGTTTGCCACAATTCAACTATCTCTATTTGCTGCCTCTTGAATTGCAGGGGCCAATCTAAAGGAGTTCCAGGCGCCTCCAACATTGGATCTATGCCTACATCTTTCACATTCCTCCCCTGAACCTACAATTCAGAAAACAACTTTGTCAAAAGCATAAATTATCATGATTAATAATATAACCTTCCAAATGCAATTTTTAAGCACAAAACACAATAGATTATGAATAGAAGCCACAGCATACAAATGCAATCATGTGAATTCATTATTCATTTCTTATTTAGCATAGAAGTTCAAGATTCTCCAACTTAACTAACTCATGAGAAGTCATAATTCTAAACGACAGCCCAATATAGTATTAACCAAAATTGCATTATTAGTCTGTCAAAAAACCAGGAAGTAGCATAATAGTAATATCAGTCAGTTACTTAATAATAATAAAAGAAATCAGTATTCTTTCCTCCAAATTTAATATTAATAAAGGCAACTAAAATATTTATTCTTACCCGACCATCAACAAGCTGCTTCCCATACTCAAGTTTGACCATTTCCTTCATCCCGGCAACAAAAGTTTGGACGCTAGTAATATCCTCATCGGCAGATTCTCTCACACTGTTGGCTCTTAACTCATCCCTTGAAGGTGTTTCAATAGAAGACTGAGAATCATTTCTTGACAACCTTCTGGCATCACCATAAATTAATGGAGGGAACCTTTTCCGTAAACCTTCTGGTCTTCCAAGGAAGCCTTTGAGAAACCCATTAGCTGGAGTACTCTCTATTTCTCCCGACCTCTCAGGAGATCCAGTCATGAGATGTTCTGTACAACTCCAGCTCCTTGTTAATTTAACAGTCCTAGAATTTGATGACATGGGACAAACAAGAGAATCAACGGATGATTGTACATCGTGGAGTCTCTGTTCCAATGCACCATATGTTGAGTTGGCTTGAATTTGGCCAGCTTCTGTATTTCCGTTCACAGGGCTCAACGTTTCCTGACCTGCGATATTTCCCTCTCCAGACACTTGTAGTGCCAACATCCCATTATTACTTCTGGATAAATCAAGATAATCTGAGTTGTCTCTACTTGACTCTTCCATCTCAACGCATTGAACTTCTTTGCAGTAATCATCAGGGTATTCTGTGCTAGCAAAGTGAGGATTGTTGAACTCTCTAGTGCCTACATCTGGACGATGAGGACCATAAGTGCTTGATAACTCTGACATTGAAGAGTCATCTTCCCAGGTATCCTCTCCTTCCTGCAAATTAAGATAATTGTTAATGCTAACCTAAATTAAAACAAGTGAGGAAATAACTTAAGTCATGATTTATGATAAACTTTTAAGTAACTCGGAAATAAAAATTACTTTTGTAGATTTATGGTCATTCCTAACCATCTGTAGCAAATCCTCAACACGAGATTGTGCAAGATCACGTTGCTTAGTTAGCTCCCTAATCTCCTTTTCCATCTGAGAATATGGAACCCGTGTTACCAACATATCAGGAGTAAGGAAAAGGAAACATGCGCATGCTCAAACATGATAATATTATCTGGATGAAATGCAAGTAATCTCATTCAACATTAATTATTTGGTAATTTCCCTTGTGACTTCAATGTTGTCAATCAACCCTCACAGAGATGATCAATAGAGTAGGTTTCAGTGACAATTAACTTGCTTAAAATTTCAACTTATGGCAAATAGCCCATTCCATTCAAAATATTAAAAATTTAAAACCTATGAACTCTAACAAAAAACTTATTTTGCTGTGACCAAAAAAGAAAAGTAAAAAAAATGTATTAGTGTTCTACTAGGTCAAGTTTCTCTCTAATTCAGAACTATGGACAATTACATTTTTTTCCCTTTTATTTTTCTTTTTTTTTTTTGTTAAGACAAACTACATTCTTTGTTAGCGTTCATAAATTTAACATTTTGAATGAAATGGGCTATTTTCCATAAGTTGAAAGTTTAAGCAAGTTAATTGTCAAAATTAAAACAAGATGGGGTTATGTATCAAAAGGGTGAAAATTGAAGAGGGTGATTTATAATTTGGCTTTATTAATTCTACAAAAGGCAGCAAAACTATTAGTTTATATGAATGGCTATGCACAACAGCACAAGTATTGCTAAGGAACTGATCACCAAAATGAGCCCCTGGTCCTCTCCCGGCCGGCTCTTGCAAAGACAGAAAGAAAAGATTCCATTTTGAGATCTACCCAAACATGATGTAGAAAAGATATTGGTATTCAAACAAATTCTAGAACACATAAATAAAAGTAAACGCAGAAGGTTGATAAAAAATCTTTTTGAGCCTAGACCTGTCACCAATCATACAGACAGAATAGCACAAGTTCACAGCAAATTACGACCTTTTCTATCTGGAGATCTTTCTTTCTCAGCAATGTTGCGTACTCTGAATTGGAGGTAACAGGGCCAGGAATTCTCAGCTCACTCTCCAATCTGGCCACCTCTTTTTGCAAATGCTTAACCAAAGCCTTATCGGACATCACTACATTAACCTGTGCTTTAGTGGTCACTTCTTTCGCACAACAAGCAAATAGGAGTGTATTTCTGGTTTGCTCAACATGGCTTCGTGCAGTGCTCAAAGTGCAAATGATGGCTGTTCTAGCATTGCCACCTAAGCAAGACTGCAGTATGCGTGTCAACTTAGAATCTCTGTAATTGATGTGTCCCTGTCTTCCCTTACTGCATTCAAAGGCATTGTTAACGGAAACTGCTAAATTTTACATATTAACAGCTTTATGATATGAGTAGCTTCATCAGATAAGTTTGTAATGTAGGCATATCACCAATTACATGCTAAAAATTTAGTAGTTCCTGCCTTCATTTGAGTGAAATTAACATTACACAATCAGTATTCAGCTCTCTAAACAGAAGAAAGTGCTAATAGAATTTAACGAAAATTAACCTTCTGATTTAAGTCTATGCTCTTACTGCTATACAATGTCACAAATGGTAAACTAGATAATTTAAGATCTGGTTAACCAACAAGGAGAGGCAGACAAACGTCTTACATTAAATACTGTAAATTTAGCTTATCCTAATGAAGAATTACTAAATGATAACTAGAGCAAAAGTTGAGTAGCAGTGACTGATTTCATTTGTAAAGGAAGAAGTAGAATACCTTAGCTTTCGAATGACAGTTCCAAGTGTAAGTAAGCTCCGGTTTATATGACAACCTTCTTTCAACCTTGCCCCAGCTGATAGTGCTTGAGATGCACGCTCACTCCCTGCCAAATCAACAAAATTCTGCCAAGAACCAAGTATAGTTAATATAAAATCAACGAGCAGCATTTTATTTTGGGATGAAATTATATATATATATATATATATATGTAAATATACAAACCACACTGGCCGCCAAGGTGGTTGAGTTGCCTTTTCCCAAGAATTCTCTGGCAGAACTTTCAATAGTCTGCAAGGGTTACAAATCTTTAGCTAGAAGTCTACAAGTAAAAAGAAAAAATAAAAACCTAATCTTTTAGCAGAGGGGGAAGGTACACACCAGTCTGATAATTTGGTGAGATCTAGAACTCTTATCATTCAGGTATGTCTCTCCAACCTGTCTTTGTGCTGCAACAACAGAGTAGGCAATGTAATGAAACAAATCACCCTATAACAAATAAAATATGCAGAACTTTTACCTTCACTAAACGATAGGAGCTCTTTGAAATGTCCCCAATCTCGCACAGTCTCCTCTGTGAGTTTCTCTACAATGGTTCCCCTCTGATTTTTATAGAGATCATGAGAACAACCTTCACATATACGTTATCGTTGAATAAACTTCAACTCAAAACATTAAAAGCATTCACCTCAGGATCATCTCGCAATCTAAGCGGAGTGTTGTCTGTTGTAAGCAGGTCTCTAATAACTTCATTGTAAATTTCAATTGCCGAGAACTTCAACACAAATGCTCTTTCTTCATGCTAAAAAGGTAACAGTAACTTTGGGTAAATAAGGCTCAAAAAATAGAAATAAGAGTTCTGGTGAAAATTGGGACTGAACAATTTAGAAAGGAGATCAATAAATTGGTAGTGTACCCTTTTAATATAGTCAAAAATATCTGCTACAGAATACTCAGTTATTCCATTCATGGTGTATGTCTTTCCACTGCTTGTTTGTCCATATGCAAATATACTTGCTGAAAGAATATAAAGACACTTGAATTAGTCAAGGCGTAAGGTTGGCTAAGTGGAAAGTTGGTCATCAGAAACTAGCAAGCAAAACAAGATATACTTACAGTTAATTCCGCTAACAACTGAAAGAGCAATTTCTTTAGCTCCGTCCTCATATACTTGCTCTGTGGAGCAGTCACCTCGAAAAACTCTGTCTACCACCAAGCATAACCAAAATTCAGGAACACACTGTCTATGATAAATGACTTCTAATAAAAAAATGTCCTAATCAGAAATACTCTCAAACACTACCATCTACCAGAGAAATGTCATATACATAGAGTATAATAAATAGGTAACTCTTAAAAATAAAAAGAGAAAACAAAGCAAAAAAAAAAAAATTAAGCAGGCATAGGCACTTCAGTAATTGATGTGCACAAATTCAACAAGCAAGTAATAGAATCACCATTCTGAAATTCTAATTCCTAACAATATTAGGTAAACAAGAAATTATTCAATTTAGACTTGATGCAACACATTTCTGAATAAGGCAACATCACAGACATATATTTGCTTACCAAATGTGTAAGCACTTGGAAATGTGGATCCCTCCCGAAGTGTATTCCGGTACAATATGGTAGTGTCATTGATGCATTCCCAATCTGCCACTTCATTCGCAGCAATTTCCTTCTCACTCAAAGGCCTCAACCTTACTAGCACGAGAATCTTCTCTTCGCGACCACTCATACCTTGCTGCTTCTCCCATTTGACCATCTCTTCTCCATCTATAACCCCCATTTCTCACTTCCAACTTGATGTTCTTCTCAACCCAATTCACAAGTCAATCAGGACGAGCCCCTGACCTCAAAATCCTAGAAGAGGAAACAAATTGAGTAGCTTTATTGCAGTTATTCTTGCTTCCCTAGAGTGAAGACATTAAAAGAAAATAGCTGGCAGTTAAATATGCCAAGCCCTTAAATTGAGCATTATTGTCAGGAAGCTGATCACACATTATAAACACCAAACATAGAAGATAACGACCCATTACAGCCAGTTGATAAATCAATAGCAGTGATTACAAGCTAACTTTAGATTGCATCTAACCACCAGAAGGAAAGACCAAGACAAAAACATAATGCTAACTAGTTACGTTTTTATCATAAAAATAACTATCAATTGTTTGTACTATCTCACAACCCAAAAGATTTTTCTTCAAACAGAAAAAGCAAGATGAAAGAGAAGACCTATCACGTTCACGGGTTCAAAAGGATATGCTGGTCTTTTGCTAATTCCTTGGTACCACGTTCACTTAGAAACAAAAAAACAAAAAAAAAAACAGAGAGAGACATGACAGAAGCCATCCCCCAAAAAAAAAGAGGGTTAAAATAAAAAGAGCGGGGGCTAAACATAGGAAAAGATATTCCGAATATTAATCCTTCCTTCAACAATGACCAATTGTAATGAAAGAATAGAAAACTTTCCATAGTGGCGACCAACAATGCTTGAGAACGAAGTAACCAGATTTTAACGCAAATTTGCAATTGAATGAAAGTGACTCAGAAGTTTTTCAAAGCGCTGGTCCCCAATAGACAAGGCCATGGCCATCCTTTTCAGTTTACATCCTCATTCTCTTTCTCCTTCTCATACTCACAAACTCTCACGTATTCTCTTACTATCTACTTTTAAAAATCGTCACATTATCTTTTGGCTAGTAGTAGAAACTGAAGAAATTTACCTCAACCTCCAATCCAGTCCCTTTCAACACACGGTCAGCGAAAACAACCACAAATGAACTCACAGAAGCAGAAGCTGTTATTAAAAAATTCCAAACCCTACGCTATATGCTATCTACCTTTTTCCTCAAACTTCTTCTACCACGATCCAAAAATCAGAAGCGGATAAGAACACGCTCTTCTGAACAATAGCAATCAACGGTAGACCACAACATCTCTGATTAGTCAATTCGAGATTAATCAACCACAGCGACGCAATGGTCCAATAGTGAAATCCACGCACTAATCAGCAATCTCTCTGATCCTCTTCCAAAATCACGAAACGCCTTCCAAATGCCGCTCAATTACTTCTTCAAAAATCCAAAAAAATTGTTGATACTTCTGAAGAACTCCTGTAAGCTTAGACGAATCTTCGCAGAACCCATCAACAGTCAGTGTGTGTGTGTGTGTGCGTGACGAAACTTCCAAACTGCAGATTCAGCTGAGCAAAAACCAAAAGAAAAAGAGAGAGAGAGAGAAAGATGGTGAAGCTTTTATCAATGGGAATAAAGTGACAAAAGAAGAGACGAACGAGAAAAGGAAAAGAGAGCGTACCTAAACGGAATAGAACAGTGAAAATAGGCCAAAATTTGCAAGAACCACGATCTGAGAGGAAGAAACTACCAAATTCACCAGCTATTTGAGAGAGAATCGTCGGTTCAGTTTCGTCTTCTTCACTCTCTCTCTCTTCTCTCTTCTCTCTCTTCTCTCTCTCTCTTCACACACTCACAGAGACTCAGAGAATGGTCCAATAGGCCCTGTAAATCTGAATGTCTACGTCGTTGAAGTTTCTAATTTCTACATTCTCTTCCTTTTTTTTATGTTTACTTTAATTTCAGTTGATATTTTAGTAGTTCGTTGATTTATTTACTTGTTATTTAATATTTAATTTGACGTCAATTTTTATCCAGAAAGCTGTCTTCCTTGCATTTTCTTATGCATAAAGTGTTGGAACATTTAATATTTGAATAGTTAATTTTGACTCAGTCCTTTTCTTTCCTCTCATCTTTTTAAACCCCCTATACTATATCATTTTTTAAACGAAACAACATAGAGTTGGAAATATTAATTTTTTTAGTATCAAATTATGATATTTTCTATTATAACAAATTAGCAATAGAAAGCAAGTTTTTGGAGAATGTGTCCCTTTAGTTGAATTTCTACACTTTCATTATTTTTATTTGATATCTTGCCCTATTGATTAACTTCTTTAATAGTATATGAATCTTCAAATGTTAAATAAATGTGTTTTCTATATTATTTGATCTTCTTCTTTTTCAGTTTTTCTAGTTTTTTCTGTTTTATTTTATTTTTGTTTGTTCTATTTCCATAATGAAAAAAAGAAGAGTTTTTCCATTTTATTCTAAATTATGTCTCAAATTTATATATAATTATTAAAAAGTATTTATTTTTGTTTTAAAATAAAAAATAAATTTGTTTGAAATAATTAATAATAAAATTATTAAGATCCCCTACAATTTTCAACCCCTAAAAAGTGTCACTGGGATGAAGACTCTTGTAAATCTAAACGTTATTTTTTATTAGAATACAAATTAAATAAACAATTACTAACATTGACTTTAACTTTTTGGTACGGCGGGGTGGTGGTGGGACCGCAGGAATAGAAAAAGGTTGAATTACCATTTTGGCCTTGGATTGAGGGACAGGTGGCGATCCATGGTGGATCCACGTAGCCAGTTTTTTTAGGGACGGTTCCTAACTACTACCCATTAAGGCGTTAACGTCTTTAGATCGGTTTTGCCAAACCGGCAAATTGTATAAACCGTACAATTCCTCGAACCGTATGGAATATTTTGAAGTTCTAAACTTGTAACGGTCATCTCCTCGCTGATTTAAAACTATACTTAAAAATTAAAATTCCCATTCAAAAAATATCTATCTATATCTATATCTATACTATATTATATAGCTCCACCCCTTATGGTTTGTCAAAAATAATGAATTAAAAAATTAAAAAAGAAAAAAAAA
>QANZ01011824.1:126974-148084 GCA_003254925.1 Chamaecrista fasciculata
TTTATCCGTGTTTCATTTTAATTTTATTATAAGACACTTTTGAGTAAGAAATAATAAATTATAGATATAATATTTTTGAAAGAAAAATATATATTTGGAACCTACTATTTTCAATGAATCCAACAATATAATTTTTTTCAAAAATCTCTATTTCTAGAATTTGTGAGTTTTGGGGACTGTTTTGAAAGAATTTAAATGTTTTTGGGCAATACTATGGATCTAGCCTCTTTCTCCTTGCATCAGAATTACTTTTTTGCCCCTCCAAATTTGGCCAAAATAGCAAAACAACCCTTTCTTTAACGGAAAATTACACAAGTACTGCTTTTGTTTAACGGCGAAACACACAGGTACCTTATGTGCAACTTTTGAAACCACACGTCATAAAAGTGAGATTAGGCCAAACCACAGGTACCTTTCCTGTATTTTACCCTTTTTTTTAAAGCCCAAAGTCCTATTTTCGTCCATCTGTTATGCTCATTGTCCCAAATAGGTCCCTCAGTTATTTTTCGTTTCATATTGGTTCCTCAGTCATCTAAAACTTGTCAAAGTTGGTCCCTCTAATGTTTTCCATCCATTTTTCCGTTAAAAAAAAAGGAAAAATAAACTTTCATCCCCAAAAGTTTATTTTCTTATATTAAAATCTTTTTCTTTTTACAATAAGATCAAAACTAAAAAAAAAAAGTAAATTAAGATTTTAAATTTACTCAAAAACACAAAATCTCTCTCTCTCCAATAAAAAAAAATCCGGTGACACCCAGAATGAGCAACACTCCTTCTGTCAAGATTCTAGCGGCCATGATCTCCGGCACGGCAAAGGAGTCGTCGGAGAGGGATTCGACGGCGATGGACTTCATGGGCTAAATAGTTTGTGCAGATCACAGATCAAGAGCAATAGAGTTCATAAGCAATGAGATGAAAGTGAAAGAGATATTCTGTAAAAACCAAAGAAGAAGGAACGATGAAGCTTACGAGTGATGGAATAGTTATAATCAGGAGAAGCAAAAAGAAACGAATCGGCTTCGAGAATCTTTCGACGAAACGCTTCGACTTCCGATGGATACGTGCCTTCAACTTCAAGATCGGGATTTATCATTGGCAACGATGATATCTCTATGTACTCCACTTCCAGGCCCTCGATTTCCTCCTTGCTCATCTCCATTGCGATTATTTTTCTTTTTAAAAAAGGAATTTTGGAAGTTGGAGCGTAAATTTGAGGGCGAAATTTCTGGAGAAATGCTGTAAATTCTGCCGGATTGAGAAAGAAAGCAAGAACGAAAGATGTGTTGAAACGATGTCCTCGAATTCTTCTTTTTCAATCCGCTTCGAGGATATTCTACCGGTGCGTGATGAAGCACGCGGAGACGGTGGCGTGTCACGACGCTTGTGGTCTGATGGGGAACACAAATCCGTTACTGGAAACGGTGGAGAGAGAGAGAAGAAAGTGTTTTTGGGTAAATTCACTTAAAATCTTAATTTATTTCTTTTTCTTACGTTTTGATCCTATTATAAAAAGAAAAGGACTTTAATATAAGAAAATAAAACTTTTGGGGCTGAAAGTTTATTTTTCTTCTTTTTTTTTTAACGGAAAAATGGATGGAAAATGTTAGAGGGACCAACTTTGACAAGTTTTGGATAACTGAGAGACCAATATGGAACGAAAAATAACTAAGGGACCTATTTGGAACGATGAGCATAACAGAGGGACCAAAAATAGTATCTTGGCCTTTCTTAAAAGGAATAAAAGTTTTGAACTTACTACTTATTGAATAGTGTGTAGAAATTTTAAGAATTGAATCACGTGATTTTAATATTTGAAAAAAAAAATAATTGAAATATATTTTTTAAGAAATAGTCACGCAATTATTAAAGATATATTTTCATTATTAAAAAGCTACCTTCAACTAAATTAATATGCCACCTATCGTGTTCAGAAATAAGTGAGAAATTAGGTTCCTCTTTCTTTCCCACCAAAAACAAAAAGAAATAAGTGAGAAAAAATGAAAGGGATTCTGTTAAATTTTTACAAAATTAAGTTCACTATCTTCTAGAAAGCACAATTAAATAATGTATTAATTAGTAATCACCATGGACAGCTGGATACCCCGGATGGCAATGGAAAATCTGAGGTAGCTTGATTTATCAAGTCAACAGAAAACATAATTATGTCTCAAAATTCCTGTTTGAAAATGACATCTTGTAAATTATTTAAAGGAATATCTTAAAATTGTAAATTTTTGTCTTGCCAGAACATTTCAACTCATTGGTTAAGTTATTTTATGAATATAAAATTGGAGTCTGATCCCTTTCTCTATTTTGTGTTTTTTAATTTTTATCGTTATGTTATTTTTCTTTTTGTTTTCTTGTTTCTTTCTTTCACTGTGATTGATTGGTTCAATTGAGCTATCTTCATTCCGCAAATCAAGTTCATATATATAAACTCAATGACAAGTCAAGGAGGCCACAACTATCATTTTAAATAGGGAAAAGGGATCTCAAACATACTTTCTATATGATCGGGTGGGTATAATGGATATTTTTGGTATATACTATATAGGCAAGCAATGTGGTCGATATATCTAATTTAATAAATTATTTTTTTCTATTAATTTTAATTACTATTCAAAGAATAAAGTATCTGAATTTCTTGCCAAGTTTTGATTGTAAATCATGTAGTGAGATTATTGATTGGAATCCAATGTCTCTTGTATCATTTTTTTCGAGAGTCTCTTGTATCATTAATCCTTGTACTTTGTTTACTTTTCAGGGTAAAAAAAAGAGGAGGTATTATATAAAACCTAATTGAAAAAAAAAAACTAGCCATTCTAGGTTTTAAACCATTTGATAGTACCTTAATTAGTCCAAATGATTCCATAATTATAGCTTAATAACTTTGAACATTAGTAAAGGAGAAAACAAATTATATGAAGTGAAAAGTAGTTTACTCAAATTTGAAGCAATGCCTTTTTTTAATAAACATATTTTGCAAAAAAAAAAAATAGCTATAGATAAAAAAGAATGCTAATTAAATTTATATATTTTTAATATTTCATCTATTATTGGCCAAAAAAAAAAATCATCTATCATGTGTTGGAGGAATCAAAGACAAATATTTCCTTAGCTTTGGCGAGTGCACGCCTATGTATGATTTAGATGGGCCCATGAAAGCAATTTGCAAGCAAGTCCAAAATGAAGTATATAAAAACACAAAATCTAAGATTAATTCCATTGCCCTACTTTATTACTAATAAATAACTAAATAGTAAATACAGATACTATCAAATTCAATTATATTAAGTCTATAAATAATTAATTCCTGTGTGACAGAAATTCAAAACTTCAATATGATGGAAGAGTGCAAGCTCCCAACTAACACTAGTGTAAGGAGTAACTAATTAGGACCACCTTAGCCAAAAAAATAATAATAATTAGGACCACATATATATAGTGTAGTGTTGTGCGTATATTAATAAAATGGTTGATGTTGGAAAATATTATATAATATAATAATATTGTTGAGAAGTATGTGTTAGGGAAAACCTAAATTAAAACCTAAACCCCAAGATCAATTATGTCAAATCATCAAGAACAAAAACAATAGATGCGGAAGTGAAATCTCCATAGTAATCAAAGTCTTTGGATCTTTCGGGTTATTGGTCTTCTAAATTGTTGAGCAATAGTTTTCTTTAAGAAAATCTCTCTTCTCTGATAATGGGGCTCAGTGAAGAAACCCTTGCTCTCAATTTGGGGACCATAACCCTATATATATTTGCACAAGGCCCGTATTTCCAATTCAGCCCATCATAGAATCAGAAATTATACAAGAGTATCCACACATATTAGCCCATACTTTATTAACTTATTGGGTCCATTATAAATTATATGGGTCACCCCTAATTATGATAGCATTAGACACTCAATTTAATATCTTATTATATTTATATAAGTCCATAAACCTTACCGTATGTTACATATATAATGGTTTACCGTATGTTACATATATAATGAACACCCTTCATGAAGGCACATGCAAAAGTGTGAGGAGATTGCAGAAAAAAAAAGAAAGGGAAAGTTATAAGAAATAAAGAAGCTTTGAAAAAGTGTATATATAATATATGAGTTTCTTTCTTGCATGTGTTTGCTTTTGTTGTTCTCAGGCTTTTGTCTAAATAAAATTATCATCAGTGTTGGGTCTTGCAGGCTTTTGCTATGTGTTTCCNTTGTAATTTAATGCTAAAAAATGATAAAAATTGACAACTTTTTTCACTTATCAATACTGTGTATGAAACTATATCACTAGTTACCCACCAACCCCCTATCTCCGTCACTGCAAATATCCAAAAGGATGTAATAGGGTTTGGGTAGTTGTGTGTCATTTGTAGGAGAGAGTTTACAATTTTTTCAATAAAAAATTGTATTGAGGAGATTTTGTAATTTTGTTTGTACAAAAATTATAAATAGTGAAATTTGTCCCAATGAAATAGTGGTATAAGTTTCTTCCTCTATTTCTTGTGTGGGTTATGCTTTCACTCACCAACTTAAAATTTGAACTTAACCTATTTTTCCTAGGGCTTCATCAGCAGAATTTAGAATGTGCAAAAAAATAATAGGGTAATACTTTGAAAAGCTCAGTTGATAGAGCTAACTATTTTTCCTTCTTAAAATTTACACATTTCCCCAAAAATTTAAATTAAGAAAATGAAAATGAAATTAAAATAACATGGCAGAGGAGAGATGAAGAAAAAAAAAACCCAATACTATGGCTATCGTGATTTTAGTAGCATTACCCAAAATAATATAAGAGGATATTTTGTAAAACTTATATGTGACATTCAAATCAGTCAAATAAGTACGAGAATTAAGGAAGAATGAGAATCACGTATCTTTGACTATTTTTTTTTAAGGACTGGTGTAAATAATTAAAGGAAAGAGAAAGGGGAAGGTAATTCTCCTTAAATAGTTAAATTGATTAAATATTAGTCATGGTTCTACTATAATTATCTTAAAAAAATTATTTTGTAAAAATAAATTAATAAAAACGAGATTGATCTCTTGTCATTTTGTATGAAGACTAATTTTTAAAATATACTATTACAAATTGAGGTATGAAGAGAATATATTTATCCAAAATAAATACAAAGGAAACAATTCCTGATGAGATCTCTAAATGGCTTTGGCTGCAACGTTCATTATTACAGCACAAATCAAATAAATAAATAAACCTCATTAGAATCATGTGCTTTGTTCTTTTCATTTAGATCTTATTCTTTTATTCCAATCCCAAGGGCTTTGGAGTAAAACATAAGAAAGCGTTGCTTTCAACTCAGGGAATCAAATAATTTACAAGCTAAGGATATGATCAGAAGACAAGCTTTTTCCATGATCAGCTTTTAATTAAGTAATAACATAATGAAGACTGTGTAGTTAGTTAGTCACCTTCATGTGTTCTCACTGATTAAGGAATTGATCACACTTCATCAAGTATGGAAAATTTATAATTTATAATCATAAAACTTCTCAGTCAACATTATTACCTGAGTCATTTCACTAAAAGAGGAAAATAGAGAAATAACAGTGAATTATTAGATCGTTATTACAAGAAATGAATCTTGAATTCAGATTGATGTGAAATTAATTTATAGAACGATGCCATATATTTTCAAATACTTGTTCATAACAATTTTATGACAGCTATATATATGGTTACTTACAACTTTAGTATTTGAAAGTGAGCCAGTTTGATCTCATATATTTATTCGTTGCAACTTTAGCTATATATGGTTAGTTGGTTACTTACAACTTTAGCTTCTTCCATAATTTTTTCGGTGCACTTTTGATCTCATATTTTTTGATCAGGTGTAGAATTGGTCTCATATATTTATTTGTTGCAGGTTTGATTTCATTTTCGCAAAAAGTTTACTATCAGTCCCACAATGTAGAACTTTTGTAAAGATATGAGACTAATTCAACAACCTAATCTAAAGATATGGGACCAAAAATGTAATATGAGACTAAATTGAGACCTGAGCAAATGATATGAGACAAAAATGTAACAAAGAAGCCAATTAGGTTTGGCTCACTTGGTCACCTTCTGCCCATGACAATTGTATGGTTTCGGTTTGATTCCTGGTGACGCCTCATTTGGTGGGTTATTTGTAAATACCTCTATAAGTGCTATTTGAGCCCAGAGGTCTTCCCTAACTCTGGATTAGGGCGTCATCCCCTCACCTAAATTTTAGTGTAGCCCAAAAAAAATGTAACAAAAAAAATCACAAAACTAAATTGAGACCTGAACAAAAATTGTAGAACCAATAGTATACTTTGGTCTTTATTTTATATGTAATTCAGAATTCGATATTTAATATAATTATATATTTTGATATTTAATTATAATATATAATACTCTAATTTAAATAATAAATATTATATTTAATATATTATAAGAGATAAGAGCATCATATATTGAATCTTGTTTTTTTTTTCGCTTCATACTCGACAAATATATGATATACCATATCTGCATCTATCTAGATCCATCAAATACTCAATTGGTTTGTTAAAGATTACTATACCATAGTTAATACAAATTAGATCATGCAAATATTGCCAAGAATCCATAGTTAATACAAATTAGATCATGCATTTAGCAACCAAAAACAAAAAGTTTTTCAAGGCCCAAAAAGATAACAGAGCCTTGAAAATCATAATCATTGGTTTTTCTTAATCCATAAACTTTATGGAAATACAAAATGAAGCCCAACTACTAATACAACATTTCTGTTTTTGGCAGCCCACATTTCCGTAAGGCTATGTTTGGGCCTTCTTTAAGTTCCAGGTGAAATTGCATTTTAGTGACCAAACTTCTATCGAGTGTATAAGAAAACTGCTACTCTTCCTCTCTTCTGCCCCATGGAAGAGCTTCTCTCTCTGCTAGTGTCTAAGGGTTTAATATTAGCTAAGGCGGAGATCAGTATCCTCTCCTTATAGAAGGAGTTCACTACAAGTTTGTTTTTTCTTTTTCTTTCTCTGCTCTCTTAGGGGATATAGCACCTGGTTTCGCTATGGACAGTGAAGAAAACTCTCCAAGTCAGACAGCGAGTATGATGGAGGGAGAAGGAACCAGCACAGAAGGCTCCTTCATAGAACTGGACCGTGATTATGGGAAGACTGTCGATATTGCAAAGCATGCGCTGGTTGGGAGACTAATATCAGACAAACCACAGAATAAGAAAACAGTGAAGGAGATGGTGATGAAGAGCTGGGGTTTTCCAAGGGATTTGCATATCATCGACTTATCCACCAACACTTATTTATTCAATTTTTCGGAAGCATCTACTCCCCAGAGAATCATGGAGGAAGCACCATGGAATATTCTTGGGAGCTTATTATGCCTTAAAAGATGGGTACCAGAGATCTCAATCTTTGAAGTTAACTATACCTACTGTCCTTTCTGGATACAGATTCATGGGGTCCCTCTAGAAGGTTTCTCTCTGGCGAATGCGAAGAAGATTGCTAGTATGGTTGGCGAGATAGAGGAAGTGGAAGACCCGCTGTTTGGACACAAGATAGTCAGAGGTTTTCTGAGAGCTAGGGTACTGGTGAATGTAGAGAAACCATTGATCACTGGCTTTTGGATCCCAAGGAAGAACTTCCCCAATGCTTGGGTGTGGATCCATTATGAGAAATTGCAGGACTACTGCTACAACTGCGGGATGCTGGGACACAGCAAAAAGGATTGCAGGAGGAAAATGGAGATGGCTTTATGGAACCCAAATAAGCCTCGTTATGGGCCGGGGCTGGGAGTTCCGCCGCTGAAGCCAATACCAAACAATGCTGCGGGTTTGAGGCAGTCTCAAGGGGGTCGGGGTGAATCTCACGCGCCGGGAAGGGAAAGTCGTGAAGAGGGAGGGCAAAGAGTAGAAGTTGGTAAGGGTAGTACGAGGTACAGGAAGGATGGGACAGAACCTGCTCCAATGAAAGAACAGGTAGCAAGGCAAATGGCGGCTACCTATGTGGAAAAAGGAAGTGGGCCAAGTCAGAGGCCTCGAGCAGCACAACAAGCCAGAGAAGGGACAGAGTTTGAAAGGATGGGAGAAAAGGAAAAGGAAGATATATCCACAGGAAAAGAGAAGGTGTCAGCTGGTCCGAAGAAGAACGAGTATATTGGGCTTGGAAAAGGCCCACTACAAATCCTAGCGTGCATTGACCTGGAAAGTGGGCAATTACAACCTGGATTGGGCCCAAAGAACA
Source organism: Chamaecrista fasciculata (assembly GCA_003254925.1). Classification (NCBI taxonomy): domain Eukaryota; kingdom Viridiplantae; phylum Streptophyta; class Magnoliopsida; order Fabales; family Fabaceae; genus Chamaecrista; species Chamaecrista fasciculata. The sequence goes on from QANZ01011824.1 coordinate 135,222, forward strand.
TAGAAGACTTGGGTTTGGAGAAAGAAGACATTGGGCTTAAAGAGCCTATCATCATAACTGATATGCTTTCACCAGAAAGACCCAAACCACATGGAAACAGTGCCAACCAGTTTATTAATTTGGATATGGACCTCACTAGAGAAGAGATACAAAAGTGCAGGGAACGTCTGAGTCATCTTGAGGAAGTACAGCGGGCCAATAAGGAAGATCACCAGAAGTTAGAAGGTAAGGGGAAGGAAATTGTCATTTGGGCCCCTCGTGAAAAACACAAGACAAAAACAACCCAGCAGTACATAGTTGAATTTCCGGAGGACAAGGATGACATGGAGGCCCAGATGGAGGAGTATAATAAGCCAGAGAAGGATTCGAGTGACTTAATAGATAGCTTGAAGAACAGGCTACAATTGAAAAGGCAAAGAGAAGAGGATGACAAGGACAGTGAGGAGGGCTCACCGAACAGGAAGATTACTAAGGGGTATGGGTGGCCACTCCTGAAAGGTTGGAAGCCAGGAAACGAAGCTGAAGACAGTGACGTTCAAGGAGTACAGACAATGGAAGCTATTCAAACGACGAATGAAGCCGGGGTGGCGGGCCTTGTACTGCCCCACCGGGGGCCATGACGGTCTTTGTGAGTTGGAACTGTCGGGGCATTGGGGTTGCCTTGACAGTTCGCTCTCTAAAGGACCTGGTGTCCTTTTACCACCCCAGTATTTTGTTCCTCTGTGAAACCAAGGCAAAAAAGAGGAAGATAGATAACCTTAGACATATTTTGGGCTTCCCAAATGTCTTTATGGTGGAAGCTATGGGTAGATCAGGAGGGTTGGCTTTGTTTTGGGCCCATGATGTTAATGTCTCTATTTTATCCTATTGTAAAAATTTTATCCACACTAAAGTGGAAATATATAATATGAATATTTCTATGTATGTGACTGGTGTATATGGAGATCCTGACTTTAACCTCAGAACAAGAATTTGGGATAAAATTTCTCAGTTTCGTATCCCAATTAATCAAGCCTGGATGTGCATGGGGGACTTTAATGATATATTATCCCAAAGTGAAAAGCAGGGATTAAGGCCTCGTGAAAACAGACAAATTGAGAGATTTAGAGACTTTGTAGATGGAAATGGGTTGGTAGATATGGAACTTAAGGGATGCAGGTTCACTTGGAGCAACAACAGGGCGGATGGGCATGTCCGTGAAAGAATTGACAGAGTGCTGTGCAATGCTGCCTGGCAACTTTTGGTCCCTGGTGCCTCTCTAACAGCAGTCCCGCCGATAGGCTCTGACCATTCCCCGTTGGTCATTCATCTTATACAGGATGGTGAGAGAAGGAAGAAGACTTTTTGCTACGAAGAATATTGGGGAACAGCATGAAGAGCTCCCGATTGTTATACAGAATAGTTGGAAGGGGGTTACAAATGAATCTATTGAGGAAAAAATCTCTACTGTCAGGAGGGATTTGGAGCAATGGAATATACAGACTTTCAAACGAGCAGACCTGCAGATTAGAAAATTAAAGAAGAGATTAGCAAAGCTTGAAAATGAGGACGTCTCTGTAAGAAGAATGGAGGAAATCAGAGATTGTAGGGATCAGATTAGTAGACTGTGGGAGCAAGAGGAGTTATATTGGAAGGCTAGATCAAGACTCAAGTGGCTTAAAGAGGGAGACAGGAACACAAAGTATTTTCATACAACAACCATTCAGAGGAGAGCCCGGAACCGGGTTACAAGACTAAAAGATGCTAATGGAGCTTGGGTGAGCGAACCAGATGAGCTGCAAGCAATGATTACGGATCACTTCTCTAATCTTTTCAAATCATCGAACCCGAGTGGTATTGATACTATTACCAGGCTCATTCAACCTCGGGTCACTAGAAACATGAATGACAGGCTGCTTAGCCCTGTTGAGGAATGGGAGGTGAAGAAAGCAGTTTTTGACCTGGGTTCTCATAAGGCCCCTGGCCCAGATGGCTTGAATGGGTTGTTTTACCAGCATCATTGGGAGGTTGTCAAGGAAGATGTCGTTAGAACAGTCAGAGATTTCTTCAGCACTGCCAGGCTTCCAAAGTCGATGAATGAGACACACATCACCTTGGTCCCGAAAGTCAATTCCCCAGAGGAGGTAGGCCAACTCCGTCCCATTAGTTGTTGTAATTTTATCTACAAAATTATAACAAAGATCCTCGCTGAGAGAATGAAAAATATAATGAACCTCCTCATTTCGGATAACCAGAGTGGTTTTGTAAAGGGCCGTTTAATCCAAGATAATGTGATCATAGCTCATGAGATCTTCAATAGTTTGAAGTCTAGAGGTGGGAAAAAAAACAACATTCTGGTGGTCAAGCTGGACATGAGTAAAGCTTATGATCGTCTTGAATGGAAATTCTTAGAAGATATGATGTTGGCGATTGGTTTTCAGGATCATTGGGTGAGGCTTATAATGACATGTGTCTCTTCCGTTTCTTACAAAATTAAATTTAATGGGGTGATTGGTCAAAGTTTTACTCCCAATCGGGGCATTCGTCAAGGTGATCCTATTTCCCCATATTTGTTTATTCTGGCTGCTGAGGGTCTTACTGCACTTATCAATGAGGCTTTGAGGCAGGGTCATCTTTCAGGTGTAAAACTATCCAAAAATGGGCCTATTCTTTCTCACATGATGTTTGCGGATGACACGATGATTATTACAAAAGCTAGTGAGACTGAAGCATATGCTTTACAAAATGTACTTAATTGCTACTCCCTTGCTTCGGGACAACGCATAAATACATCCAAATCAGAGATAATGTTCAGTAAAGAAATTGCTAGCAACACCAGGGATAGCATCTCTAGAATCCTGAAGATGCCAATATCTTCCTCCCCTTCAAAGTACTTGGGTCTCCCAGGGGATTGGCATGGCTCGAGGACTCAAATGCTTACTTGGTTGAAAGATAGGATCTGGCAGAAAATACAGGGCTGGAAGGAACACTTCCTCTCACCTGCGGGTAAGGAAGTTTTGATTAAAGCTGTCATCCAAGCCATCCCAACATATGTCATGTCAGTTTTTGTGGTCCCTAAAAAGCTTTGTAACAAAATCTCAAGTCTCATAGCGAGGTTTTGGTGGAGGAATGCTGGCAGGGACAGAGGAATCCACTGGGTTAATTGGGACCAGCTAAAGAAACCAAAAAAAGAGGGAGGAATTGGCTTCAGAGACCTTCATTCTATGAATATGGCCCTTATAGCAAAACAGGTATGGAGGATACACCAGAACCCAAATGCTCTCTGGGTTAGAGCCTTAAAGAACATTTATTTCCCGAATTGTTCAATTTGGGAGGCAAAAAAGGGTAGAAATGCTTCCTGGGGATGGACCAGCATACTTAAAGGGAAGGAGTTCATAAACAAACATAAAGCTTGGAAGATTAACTCAGGAACTGAGGTCAGACTGTTCAGGGACATGTGGTTGGCTAGTGGGGAGAGAATCTTAAATGGTAACGAGGAGTTAAGTGATTTGAAGGTAAGTGACCTTATGGATGGTAACCAACTAAAGTGGGATGTCAGGAAGGTTTTCCAACATTTTCAGGGCGAGACTGCCAGGATGATACTAGCCACGCCTATATTTCCCCATATCCATCATGATGAGGCTTTATGGCCCCATAATAAAGATGGCACATACACAGTGAAATCGGGATATAAGGTTGCCCAACAGGACTTTGGTGACCCAAGAAGTTTGAATAATTTTAGCTCCCAACCCAGTAGATCAATTTGGAGTGTTGTGTGGAATTCTAAGGTTCAGCCAAAGGTAAAACTCTTTGTGTGGAAACTTCTCTCAAATGCTTTACCTTGTGGTCTAGCTCTTTCAAAAAGAGGACTTAGAAGGTGGGAAACTTGCCATATTTGTGGAAAAGAGGCTGAATCCCTGGAGCATCTATTCCTAAATTGTAGTTGGGTACAGGCTACCTGGTTTGGATCAAACTTACACTGGCATATCGATTCTAATGCTAGCTATAATATTAAAGACTGGATTGAATCTAGAATTGAAGTTATAAAGAAGGAGAGAGCTGAATGCTTTGAGCAGGTTACAGCGGATTTTTTTAATCTTCTTTGGGAAATATGGAAAAGCAGAAACTCAGCAATTTTTGAAGGAAAACCAGTCAATCCTATTCTCACAATCGAATATGCTAGGAGCGCTAGTTCGGAATATATAAATGCCACAACCAGAGAACAAAATCAACAGACCCACTCTTCCATGGAGGTACAAAGATGCTCACCTCAATTGTGGACTCCCCCCCCGGCAAACTCTGTCAAGATGAATGTAGATGGAGCTTTTGATGATATTTTGAAGAGAGGCTCAAGTGCAGTTGTTGTTCGGGACGAAAATGGGATTCTCCTGACGGGCTCTACAAAAAATTTCTCTTGTTGCTTCCCCATATTTGCCGAAGCTGTGGCAATCCGTGAAGCCTTGTTGTTGGCGGATTCTTTCGCTTTTGTTGACATTCAGATTGAATCCGATTGTGCTGATGCTGTCCGATGCTGCCATGGTAGCTCTCCTCCCTGGCAAATCCAAACAATTGTATCAGAGATCAGGAATTTGATGGAAAGAAACTCTAGAATCAGTTTGAAGTGGGTGAGAAGATCGGCTAACAAAGTTGCTGATACAGTCGCTAAAATGGCTCTAAAAGAACGTTTACCTCGATACTGGCCGTGGCTAAGTCCAGTGAGAATAAGAGCGGCTATCTTGGATGACAACCTTGTTCGCTCATCTTCTGCTCGTAACTGATTTTGTGTCTTTGTTCTGATCCAGTTGGCTTATCCTCTCCCAGGTGTGATGCCTGGAAGTGTGGCTCCTGTTTTTCGAACGATTCGGCTTCTCCAGGGAGTTAAGGGCCTGGTTTATGTGTCTTTACTTTTGGGCCTTTGGTGGACTCTCTTGTACTTCCAATCCTGTGGATTGGTTTTTTCCTTGCTATCTTTGCATGTTTGTCCAAAAAAAAAAAAAAGACCAAACTTCTATTTTAATTTTTTTTTAAATGAGCATTTTCGTAGAAGGATCTAGTGGGTCAGCGAAAATACTTTTCAAGCGTGAAAAAAAAAGGTAAATTACATATTAGGTACTCGTGTTTTGCCCGAATCTACTGCATGGTTTGAACAATTTCATTTAAGGTATTTGAGGTATGTGTCGTTAAACAGTTAAGGTATATGTGATTTTGTTCCGTCAATTTAAACAGAAAATGCAAAGGTAGCACTCACCTGACTCGATAAAAGAAATCAAATTTTGGTCTATAAATTATGGAATACATTTTATTTTGGTCCTAAAATTATTTTTTCATTTTGGTTCTCAATTTTTCACATTTGTTCTGTTTTTTATCTGAAAAATGTGATTTCATAAGTAATTGGGATTAATAATTTCTCTCTCAAATATAGGAGTGATCACAAGTTGGGCCAGACTCGAGATCCAACTCGGTTAAACTTGGGCCGGGACAGACTGACCCAAACCGAGTCACTTTACCTTTTTTTTTTAAAATATATTTTTATTTAACCCATTTATTTATTTTATGTATTTCTAACTTATATATATTGATAAAAAAATTAACTATGCATAAGTTAACGATGTTTATATTAAAATAAATATTTAATTTAATTTATTTGTTAAAAAACAAGTCAATTCAATTGAAATTAAGTTTATATTTTATATATTTTTTTAATATACAATTAATAAAAATAATAATCCATATGTATTTTCTACAATAAAAAAATATTGTATAAAAGAAAATACAAATATATAGAATAAAAAATGAAAAATGATTATACCCCAAGTTGGGCCAGATCTATAAGTGCTAGACCCGGGACTCGACTCGAAGTGTCTGGGTCAGACCAGGTTTTGTTCACCCATATTCAAATACGTAATAATAAGTGACTTCACAAAGAGAGGAATAAAACTGTCATTCTTAGACGTCACAAATTGAATATAAATTGGTGGTTGATTTTTATATCTAATTTATGACTAAGAATAATGATGAAAATTATGATAAAATCATAATTTGGAGATCAAAATGGAACAATTGTGAAAGTTAGAGGACGAAAATGTAACCATAAATAGTTTTTATGACTAAAATGAAACTTACCACAACCAAAAATAAGTTTTTGACCTTAAAGTGAAAATAGACTAAGATATAAGAGAAACCAACAACTAAGATGTAAAAAAAATTGACACTTAAGATATATTAGAAACTGATAGTTAAGATTGCGTCATGTCAACATTTTTTATTAAAAATTGACAGAACAAAATTACAGGTACCCTAACTACTTAACTGCGCATACCTCAAGTATTTTAAGTGAAATTGTTCAAACCACACACCACCGATGTGAGATTCAAACACCTGTGGATATCTAATATGTAATTTACCTTGAAAAATTAGAAGAAAAAAAAAACAAAAAAAAAGGAGGTTGGATTATTGAGAATCTAGTAAAAGTAAAGGGTGAGGTTGGTAGAAGGTCGCACTAGAACATGTGGATGAGAATGGATTGAGTGATGCTTTCAGCAAACAGCTATGAAGTTTTTATTTTTGTGGTTCCACAAAATGCTTCTTAATCCACATTTCTTGTCTGTACTTTTGCTGCAACAATCCAAATGTTACCCTAAATTTGTCATTTGGTTTAAAAAAAGGGAAAAGTTATTATTTAGTTTTCAGAATAGGATAGACTTGAAAGAAATTGTTTATATCTTTATTATATTAAACGTTTAAAGTAAGACATGTGATGATAAATCATGATTTTTTTTGGTAGGACGATAAATCATGATTTATTAATTCTTAACAGTTGTTTTATGATAGTCGTGTAAAATATTTCATTTCATGAAAACTTAAAACAAATCAATTCTTTTTTTGGTAAACAAAAATTTAGGTGAGTTAATTTATAATGATTCATTAAAGTCAAAACACATTTTCGGACTATTAAGAATAGAATCCACAATTTTATAATTTAGGTGAGTTAAATTGTAAAAACCATTTAGGTGAGTTAATAAAGTTTTTATATCAATAATAAGAATAGAATCCACAACTTTATAATTTATCAATCATTTTGTCACTTCTTTGTATTCAATTTTTTGTATTAACATACAAATGATCGTATTCACAAAGTCATTATCAATTTACTTTGTATCATTAGTTATTTCTATTTGATACTTTGATATATAAACATAATTTTTTGGCCAAAAAAATAAATAAACATATTTTTATGGATGACAAGAGGTAAGGTAGTAAACTATTTTATCAATATTCGTATTTGTTTATTATATCTAATTTTCATATTCTATCTGTATATAATAATTTAGCATCATACCCATATCCTATATAATATTCGGTATTGACAGGTACCCAAAATATTCGAAAATAATAGATATAAGATATGATCATAATTCAAAAATTGAATATATCCGATATCTAATATTTGATACACAATATCTGTTAATTATAATAAAATAATAAAAATTATAATAAAATATATAAAAAATAAATTAAAATATTTATATTATAGGATATCGAATACTGAGTAGCTTAACTATCCGTTCATTTGATACCGGATAGTTAAAGTAATATCTGTATCCACCCGATATCTGACAATTATTTTTTTACTACTCGTACCATATCCGGCATCTCACGAAATATTTTTTACGGGTGGATTCGAACAGGTATCTTAAATACCTACCCAAATTGTCATCCTTTATATCCTTACACTTAAACATATCTCTACATTTATTATATATATATATATATATATATATATACTCAACGAACAAAATTATGAAGTTGAACTCCTCACAACCTAAAATTATGAGTTCAACTTAAACACCGATCATATGTAATTCAAAGAGATTGCATTTACAAAATCATTAACATGCAACACACTATAAATATTCGAATAATCAAGATAAGATCCCAATCCCATTATTATTATTATTATTATTATTATTATTATTATTATTATTATTATTATTATTATTATTATTATTATTATTATTATTATTATTATTATTATTTTGGGCCCGAATCCCATTATTTCATCACATAGCAAACTTTTTTATACATTAAAATATAGAAAAGAGAGAACGTACAGAAAAAGCTCTTAAAGAATTTATTGTCATCTTATAACTAATGAACTTGATAGGAAAAAATACAAAGAATGATATCGATCAAAACGATCTTCCTATATATAATATGATAGACTTTTAATAGATTATTTTTATGATTTATTTTGATACACAGCCCATCTATATATGAAGCACAAATACCTTATTTTGAAGGCGTGTCACTGTGTGTCAAACACGTGTCTTTATTTGACACTTGTACGACACCCATAAACATATATTCATAAATTTTAAAATATAAAATTAATTTTTTTGTGACTTTAACATGACAAACAATAAAAAACAATGACACATATGACATATCTTACGAATAGATATTATAATTTTAAAGTTTACATCAATTTATAAATTTTTAATTATTTATACGTATAAATATTTATCGTGTTGTGTTATGTAAGTTTAAAAATTTGACGTGTCGATGTCGTATCTTATGTCTATGTTAGTGTCCATGCTTCATAGCACTTCGCTTGATTCAAACGCTTATACTGGTGTCACCTCATCCAAAAATTAACAAACTGGAAGTTAAATACTTAAATGTTTAAATAAAGATAAAATGGAAGGCAATATGAATATGGCTAGCGGTGCACATGGGCCCACCTAGGTTAAATGTAAAATATTTTCAGAAATGTTACAATCTTATGTTTAGTTCAACTTTGATAATCATGTGAATGTTGTAATACTTTTTCAAATATGCTATTGACTTGTTATTTTTAAACAACAGTTTATTAAATGTAAAAATTCTCTAAAACAGTGAATGAGAATATTTTAAAAAATTGTGTTTTGTTTCTACATCATAAAAAAAATTTATTATATATAAAAATCTTAAATAAAATTACGAAAATACTATTTCAAAACATAATGTTCATATTTCACAAAATAAAAAATTATCTAAAAAAATCATCTCTCAAAACATAGCTAACATAATTCCCAAAATAACACAAAAAAAAACTCATACCAAATAGATGATGAATTAAAAATGAAAAGAATTTGTTGAATAAAAATTAATTAACTAGATTTAATAAGAATAATTTAATCATTTTTGTTTGATTAAAATGACCTCATCCCATAGAATTAAAGTAATTCTAGATCGAATTAAAAAAATAATTATTTCATAAGATTAAACCATTTTTGAAAATATAATATTCTCATGACTATTTTTTTAATCTGTATAGTAAAAAATCCAAATTAGTTTATTTCAGAACTCATATTCTCAAACTAATTTTTTAACTCGTACCAAATGTCCTCTAATGTAAGAAGTAATTGAATTTTGACATGTTCCTTGTCCTATTAATTGGCTGCCCTTATAGCAGGCAGGTATTAGAAACATGTGGGTGAGATTTGAAGTAAGAGTTGCTTTCACAATCACAACACACTGAGGAGATGGGAATCTTTTTGTGGTTAGGAAATAAGTGGGAGTACCACAAAAAGCCTTTTCCCACCAAATCTGCTTTCCCATATTGCTTCACCAATTATATTATAATAATATATTATTTATCCATTTGTTTTTCTTTTTTTTTTTATATAAAAGAAAAATTTAAGTGAGATTGAGCACCAAAATCCACTAGAATTAGGGAATATCTGTGAACCTCTTCGAGGATTCATGAGAAAGATTTACATATCATTTACCAAATAAAGCTTATACATCAATAAGAGAATTCGAATTCTTATTCTTATAAGATAAAAGCTCAAACTTTAATTAACTGTGTCACTCTTTATTCGCTCTTATTTATTTTAACTTTCTGTCTATAAATGTTTCACTATACAAATGACATCTTGAGATGTGCCTAGTGCCTACTTCTTGCCAGATTGGCAATACCAAAATATTGTATTTATATGTATACCCCTAATTCCTTACCTACTTACTTAACACTGTCCTCATATTCAAATAACGCCTTAGAAGTAAATTTTTTGGGTAAATTACACTTTGATACCTTGTAGTTGGTCATATTTTACTTTGGTACCCTGTGGTATTCTATGTTAACACTTTGGTACCCTTTGGAGCTATTTTGTAATTTTAATCATAACAAATTTTGCAAAAAATACATTTTGACCCCCAATTTTTTTTTATAGTTTTCATTATAGTCCATAAATAATATGTATCTAGGGACTTATTTGTAATTTTCTGAAAATATTGGGGGTCAATATGTAATTTTTTCAAAATTTGTTATGGTTAAAATTACAAAATAGCTCCAAAGGATACCAAAATGTTACTTTTTAAACCACAGGATACCAAAATGAAATATGACCAAACCACAGAGTATCAAAGTGTAATTTACCCAATTTTTTTTTAAGTATAGTCCAATCTATTTTTTGAGATATAGTTTACTTTTTTTATTAATGGTTTCAACGAAATAGAAAAATAGTTCTCTAAGAGTTAACATATATATAATTTCAAATTTGTTATATTTAGACTTAAAACGAAAAGGACATGATATTAACTTCTCTCACTTGACCAAAAATAAGCAATTCATTTTTAAAATTTAATTGAACATTGTTTGTTAATTAACTACCCTAACTAAATGAAAAAATAATTCATAAAAAATTATCTATAACTTTAAATTTATTACATTCAAACTTAAAACTGTAAAGATATATATGACTACATTTATTAGTTTTGAATCAATTTGAGAAATTATAAAAATATATAAAATCAACATGAAATAAATGAAACATTTACAACTAATTTGAAATCTACCTATACATTTGGGACCGATTTGAAATTTTGACCTAAAAAGTAAACTAAAATTTGTTGCGTCTATCAAGTTCTTAAGTTTCTGTCTGCAAGACCATGGGCCACTCACTGCAAGCCACGTCACAATTTATAATTTACTGCCGCGGTGCCGCCTTTGAAATGGTCATAGAGACAAGATTTGAAAAACAAGGAAAGATGAATCTATTTCAATAAGAATTTGATGAGTCAATCCGCCTAAATTTCTTGCTTTTACGACTGTTATATTGGGAGTTATCCATGTATTGCTTGACATCAAACATATAGTGGATTTTTTCTTTTATTATTTATTTATTTTTTGCCTTTGTTGAATCTTTTAATTTATCATGGCTCCATAGATAATTGATAAGCCAATAATTTGTTTTTTTTTTTCATGTTTCAAAATACGATTAACTAACAAGTTAACTAATAATACGATAAATTGGATTTGATGTCGTGATTTATTTTAACAATACCTCAATGTGACATGAGAGTCAAAGGGGTAAAAAATTTGTTTTCTTTTTACAAGTGCTAAAATAATTTATTTTGACTTTTTGACCTCATTGTAGAATGAATGTTGAAAGATATGAAAGATCGTCTCCCTTCAAATTATACGTGCAACTTTCATTGAATATGGCTTTCCGTAATTTTGTAGGAAGTTTCCAACTTCCTATATATGAATATTTCGATACTTATCTCCAATTTTATGGATGCAACAAAGAGAGAAACAAGCTAAGCGAGGACCTTGTGATTGATCTTATCCAAGACAAGGAGTACTCTTACGTCGTTGCCCATCTTCCCATGCAATAGTAAAATTAAGAGAAAGTCTGAACGTAGATCACATTATGCTACGAAAACATGTGAGAAAGATGGATGCAATTTCTACCATAGATTTAGAAAAGGTAAAAGCAAAGGAAGCATACCCCTCCCATTTTGAAAGCCATAGTTACATCAAGAAGCTAACCAATAGAAGTTGATGGTGTTGGGGCTACAAGAGAAAATAAGAAAGTAATAGACAAGAAATAAAAATATTAGTAAAGACGGACTGCGTGGTATTTGGCCGAGGCACGGATATCTCGCTTTCTTTAAGGTAATTCACGCCCTCCACGGGTAGAAACTGTCTATAACCCCGGTGTAGTGGTACACGGACGCGTCACCCCCAGGATACAACGGCCAAATACTCGCCTTTTTTGAGTCTACAACTTCTACACAAAGAAGTAGACAGGACTCTACTCCCACACTTTTTTCTCTACCCAAGAGACACAAATATTTTACTCTCACTTTCACACTTAGTATATTTCATATCATACACTAAGACACCAAACACTAACTTATATATATATACACTCCCTCACACGCTTGTTTTTTCAAATCAGCCGTTGAACACACATTGAAACACATTGAAGGCATGGCACGTTATAATGAATTAAGAAATTGAAACTGCTTGTATGCAATGAAAGCCACAAAAAAAAACGTAAATAATAACTATAATGCAGCAAAACCAAATGTGCTTTAATTCAAAAAATTAACGTGCACGTATAATAAATTCTTTTATAATAATTTATAATAAAAACCAACAGATGGGAGAGGGAAAATTAAATAATATATATATATATATATATAGGAGGAATCAACAAGAAAAAGAAAAATCGCCAAAAGAGAAATTGAATCAGGCAAGATTCATCACTACACGATGGTAATGGACACCATTACTCAGCCAATGGAGCCATGGTTTGGATTCACGCTGAATTGGTTAACTTCCAAATGCACAACAAATTTGGTGAATGTGACAAATTAAAGACAAGGGTGATGAAAATGGGAGTCAAGTGTTGGATTGTGCTTTGAAAACAATGTGTGTGGAAAATTTGATGGCACTGTACAAAGGTTTTATATATATTCATGATTTTAAGGTGAGGACCCTTCACTGTGGTACTATTCGTGGCGCTTTAAAGGAGGAGAGATCAGATTGAGGGGGAGAGAGAGAGAGAGAGAGAGAGAGAGAGAGAGAGAGAGAGAGAGAGAGAGAGAGAGAG
>QANZ01011824.1:148147-165853 GCA_003254925.1 Chamaecrista fasciculata
GAGAGAGAGAGAGAGAGAGAGAGAGAGAGAGAGAGAGAGAGAAACTAAAGAATTATATAGATGCATTGTAAGATAGGTTTTTGACTTATAGACTTCCATCTCAAGTCTCAACAAGCCATGTCACTTTTAAGGTATCTTCCTAACAACGTTAGGGTTAAGACTTGCAATGCAAAAGAAGAAGAAGAAGAAACCTAATGAACCTCTTTGGAACCAAAAAAAAAATGTAGGACCAAATTAAAAATTGTTAAGATGCGCTTAGGGCTGTTGAATTTCAGGTCAGGGATATAAAGTATCATTGAATTTTAAAAATTGACAAACACATCTCTTAAGCTTTTAACCACTATCACTCAATACCCTCGTGAGAAACCTGAGTACTTGTAATGTGTTGAAAACTGAACTTTGGGGTATTTGTGAGGGTTTGAGATTGACTTGAGACTTAGGGTTTAGGCTTTTGGAGGTTAAGTCGGATTCTCTTGGTGCTGTAAATCTACTCATCAACAATTGGGTAACCTAAATGTGGGACATAGTGGTGGTATTCTCTGAATGATCCTCTTGTAGTTGCAGAAAGATTGGATGGTGAAGGTTACTCATACTTTTCGTGAAGGAAACCGTTTAGCTGATTGTATTATAGGTCTCGGTTGAAGTTGATCTCTAACTTTGTGTTTTAGTCTAGTCCTCCGGACAGTGTTAGGTTAATCTTGTTTAGTGATGTTATGGGTTTTATTTTGCCCCAGAGATTTCTAGTTTCTTTTTTTGTTTTCTGTTTTAGTCTTTAAGCTTTTTTGTTTTACCAACAAAAAAAAAAGCTCAAGAGCTATTTATCAACTTATTTTACCGGTCGACATAATTTATATGCTTACTTTTAAAACTTAGAGGTGATTATAAGTGATTAAAGTTTAAAGTTCAATAGATCTATTTATCTACTTATAAAACTTAAGAGTATTTTATGTCATCGACCTAAAATTTATGGGTTTTAAGTGAATTTTAACCTAAAATTATGATTTGTTAGGTAGGTATTGAAATTGTACTTTTTGATTCATGATTTTCTTACCGAATTTGACTATTTAATCTTCAAAGTATAATCTCTGAAGATTAAATAATTTAAATTGATAAAAACATAAAAAAAAACTAAAATGTATATTTTTAATATCCAAAACATTAAAGATGAAATCAGATAAATTTAAGAATTAGCAAATAGGTTTTCTTTAATAAAAAATAGAAGTAATTTTACGCTTTTGCCCTTATGTTGTGAAGAAGACAAAGAAAAGTTAGTGGTCAATAAAATTATGCACAGCAAACTGCAGTTATACCAGCAAAGCAAGGTGCTCTGCTTTCTAGTTTCTACAGTTTTCTCACAAACTCCAACCTTTGCCTCTTCCTTTTCTTCGTCTTCTTCTTCTTCTCAAGTTCTCACTGTTTTCTCTCTTCTTTCACCAGAAATTCCTGCTACTATTTGTTATTCTCTCGATAATCCGAACATTTCGGCCGTTTAAAAATTAAAAATCGAAGAAGAATCGATAAACAACGAGGCATTGAAGACAAAAATGTCGAAGGAACGGAATTGAAAGAAGTCGAAGTCGATAGTGGTGAAAGAGATAATGCGAACACTTTGTGACGTTTGTGAGAACGCCGCTGCGATCCTCTTCTGTGCCGCAGATGAGGCTGCTCTTTGCCGTGCGTGCGACGAAAAGGTTTTTTAATTTTAATTTTTTGTTTGAAATCCGCTTCGTGAGATTTAGGGTTCAAGTATTGACACTGGACTTTGATTTGATTAATCTTTGTTTAGTTAGATTGCGTATTATAAGATTTGAGGTTTTGCAATATTGCTTGGAACTTTTGTTGATAAAGAAGACCTAAAGAAATTGAATTCAGCTTCTTGTTAAAATGGCTTTTGGAACAATTGGAGCGATGGTCGTTAATTACCTATTTTAAATACTTCTGTAGTTAAAACTTTTTGATGGATCTGGGAGAAATTTTCGTCAAGCAATATATATGGGACTACCTAGCTTGGTTTCATCAAACTCTTAAATACTCAGATCCACATTTTTCTGTTGGTGTCTCTCAAATGTGTATCCTTCTGAGCTTTTATGTCAAATGTGTCTGAGTCATTCTGCAGAGTCTTACTTTGGAGATTGATCCACTTATCAAATTGGATGACAATGGAATCACACTTTTGCAGTTGGGACTCACCTGAAAGTAACACAGGGAAACGTACTTAGTGTTATTTCAAGTCTAAAGTCTAAACCAGCAATTTCAGCATACTTTCTTCACTGCACTTTCTTATGTTAAACAACACATCTTGCTTGTGAATTCCGTATACTGTGCAGGATTTTGTACTAGTACAAGTGGCCCACTTGCTTATGATGATTCTGAAGTTTTCTTTGTAATCGGCATTCATATCAAATTTAATGAAAGTACGATGTGGCCAAGTTTTCACTCTGATGTCACCTTTTATGATTTACATTGGGGTTTCAGGTCCATACATGCAACAAGCTTGCCAGCAAACATGTGCGAGTTGGGCTGGCTGACCCCACTGATGTTCCGCGCTGCGACATATGCGAAAATGCACCTGGTACTGATGGGGGTTTTTATTTTCTTTTTCTAGATTGCAATTTGGATGTACTACCGTAAAATGGTATAATTTTTCACCATTCTGGTTGGAATCTGCCTGTAGCTTTCTTTTACTGTGAGATAGATGGTAGTTCGCTGTGTCTGCAGTGTGACATGATAGTACATGTCGGTGGTAAAAGAACTCATGAAAGATATCTTCTACTAAGGCAGAGAATTGAGGTCTGTACCTGTACCACACTACAAGAAAGTTTTCTAGCAATTCAGTAAATTCTCTGAAGTTTATTTGATATCCTTTGGCCATTTTTTCTCTAGTTTCCAGGTGATAAGCCCAGCCGATTGGAAGAACTAGGGCTGCAACCCCTTGTTCAAAATGAATTAAGGAAAGACCACCAAAGTCAGCCTTTTAAGCTAATAACAAGAGATAATCAGCAGAACCACAGGGTCTCACCTGTTCATATGTTAGAAAATAATGTTGATGGTGATGGAAAGATGGATAAGAAACTATTTGATCTTAATACTAGGCCACAACGGTTAAACGGACCAGCATCAAACAACCAGGTAATTAATTTTCCATGCTCATAGTAACTTCAGTTCTTTGATTTAGTGCTGTTTAATACCTTTTTATTTTTATTTTTTACTAATACCATTTTCATTTTAGGAACAGGGTATGGATATTTCAAGTGGCAATAACAATGAATCTGCAAGTGTGGTACCAATAGGATCCTTCAAACGAGAGTCTGAGAAGTGATAAAGGTACAGAATATATAACCAGCTCAGACAAATGGCATGTTTTGTTGTATGTTACTTCTTTAACTTAGTTCACTTTTTGGTATATGTGAATTTTTTTTGTTTGGTTAAGTTTGAACTGTTTAGCATCATATCAATTTAATGAAGATTGCAGAAATACAAGTTAGAACTAGATCTAGAAAGAATTTCTCTTATTTATTGATTTTGTTATAAATATGCTCACTAGTGTTTCAAGTTATTCTATTTCCAAACAATGAAAAGGCAAAAGACTAAAGAATTTATTGAAGTATGGGCAATTTGTTTTCTTGAGTTGTATGAAGCATTTATAATCTCTGCATGATGCCTTAAATAATTTGATTGCCAGTATAAGAATGTGTTATAAAATCAATACAAGACTTCAAGGGAATAATAATAAATATTCAAAATGAAAACTGGGAATGATGAGAGAACAGAGTGGAGAAGGTATTAAAAGAGTCTTATGATAACTCAAATTAAGTGACTCTATATTTTTTTCTTCTTATAGTTCTAGTCTAAGCTTGAATCCCCTTCCAAGTTTTTGTTTTTAATTTAAAGCGAGGTGTTATTCTTTCACAATAACCCGAGGAGGTATCTGATCTGCTGTGATACATTTACTTAATTTTAGCGGATAATTGACTGCAATATTGAGTCTAGACAAACTCTTCTCTTTTCATATTTTTTTCTTTCCTTTTACATACAATACAAATATGTATCTAGCAAAACTTTGTTCCATTTTGGTAGATTTTCATTTTCTAATAATTGTACTGTAGTTGTAATTTTTCCTTTTCTTTCTGTTTGTAGGTTGGAGCTGGTTTTTGCTTCCTGCATATTGACTGGATTAAGAATTCACAACTTTCCATAGCCATTCATATTTACCATTAGATGATTCTAAAAGTTAAATTAATCACCGTGAAAAGTTTACTAGATGAAGATAAATTTTGAAGGTGTACCAAAACAATCTCTCTCTCTCTCTCTCTCTCTCTCTCTCTCTCTCTCTCTCTCTCTCTTTTATTGTAAATGGGTTTGTTTGTGTTGTTAAACTATAGAGGAATTACTGCTATCTCTGTCAACTCCTGCACACTTACAAGCAAATTCTATTCAAGATTTTTGTTTGACTCTATTAAGTATTAACAGACTAACATCTCATCTTAATTTTCATTTTTAAAAGAACCACCATGAGAACAATAAAAGAAATAAGAAAAATGCAGCTTGAAAGTTGAAAGAAATGGTCCCTTAATTAGGGTATTCTTGTAATGGCTAAGAGTGTTACATTTACTCTATCCCCTTGTTAGTTGTTACTATATCTTGGAAACCGTTTGATATGAATATCCAAAGCGATGTAGTAAATAGATAATGAGATGAGGGAGGATCACGTGGCAAGCAACAAGACACTAATACACTATTCTTTATCACATGCACATGTGCATCCTTGCTTGGAAGTGTTTAGCACTTGGATACTTGGGAGAGAATGGAATAAGAAATGTTATACATAATAATAGCATTTCTAGTGTTGAGGTGGCATTTCTAAGGTATTCTATAATGGCTATTGAGCTGGCATATATATATATATATATATATATATAACATGAAGCCATCAAGACGTGTGAATAATTGAAGGGTATCTTCAATTGCTTTTCGTCCTTCTGTAGAAGGATGAAGCAGCACTTTCATTAAATCATCTTTTTTCTTTCTATTAGTTCTAGTTCTTTTTTGTCTGATTTTATTGTTACCGATGGGTTTGTTATTTTTTGAGTTGCAACGCCACACGATGGAGGGAAAATAAATGAATTATAAAATAATGAAAGCAAAGTGAATGATCTATAATTTAATTAAATTAGTTGACAGAGATGATAAAAAAATAAATTACATTTATCCACTATGATTTTGCTTTCAATTATAATGTTTTATTGATGAAAAGTATGCACTCGTCAAAGTGAAGTAACTCCAATTTAAATATTAAATTAAATTTAGGCTCATTATTTTGAGATGTTAGATAGAATAGTAACGAAAATTGATGAAGCCAGATTCCAAAAAGAAAATTTAATGCTTTGATAAAAGGAAAGAAATGAGTAATATTTGCAGTGTTATGAAAATCGAATCGGATCGGTCCGATCATGACTCAAGAGTGAAGACGATTTAGCTTGAATTATTATATTATTTTGGACCGGTTATAATTGCTTTGAACCAAGTTGACCTACGTTGAACCTTAACCTGGAGCAATTTTTTAAAAAATCGACTAAGTTATATAGTATTTTTTGTAAAAAAATCATTTTTTGTCTTTTTTTTTTGAGTAAATTACACTTTGGTACCCTGTGGTTTGACCCTATTTCACTTTGGTACCCTGTGGTTTGAAACTTGATACTTTAGTAGTATTCTCCATTAACACTTTGGTACCCTTTGGAGCTATTTTGTAATTTTAACCATAATAAATTTTACAAAAATTACATATTGACCCCAAAAGAATTTTAAATTTTTCATTTTAGTCCCTATATAATATGTATCCAGGGACCTATTTGTAATTTTTTGAAAATTTTTTGGGGTCAATATGTAATTTTTGCAAAATTTGTTATGGTTAAAATTACAAAATAGCTCCAAAGGGTACCAAAGTGTTNAAAATGATTTCTATAACAATTGTAGTTAGTCGCGATCTTTAAATATCCATTTAAATTTTGCAGCACTTGAAACTTTTTGATGGATCTAGGAGAAAATTTTGTCTAGAAAGCAATATATATATAGGATTACCTACCTTGGTTTCATTATTTATTATCTTATGTATAAAACTGAAGCTCTTAAGTTTACTCTCCCCATTTATTTCGGTATATTTCTTGTTGCTATTGTAATTATTGTTGGGAATATTATATAATTATATAATATTATAATATTATAATATTTAAGTGTGTCAAAGTCCCATATTTGCGAGATCAAGCCAAAATATCTTTTAATATCTTTTATCATTATTATTTTCTGGTCATTATTTCCTAAACCTGCCATTTTATTGTGATTAAATTCTTGACAGTTATTGATCAGAAAATAAATAGTAATTGATTAGATTTTAAATCAGTTTATGAGTAATAAAACAATTTAATATATGATTAAATTGTGTTTATTAGCTCTGATGGTTTTTTACCTTTATAATGGCTTTGATCAGTACGTGAGACGCATGTGAAGGACCAATTTGTACCAACTTACTGAATTCCTATCTTCTGCTGTTCTGTGGCCTTGTTGAAACAACAAGAGTTCGTTTAATCCTGGGGGTACCACTTCCAATTTACTGAGGGTAGCAGAGTAAACTCTTAAGGACAGTATCCTTTGACGCGACTCGAACTATTTTCTATCCTACATTTTTCGTGGAGATCCCCAACAATTATTAACTCTCAAATGTCTCTTATGTTCAGGCCAAAAAAAAAATGTCTCTTATGTGATGAGAGTTGAGACTATGCTTTTCTTTTTATCCAAGTTGAGACTATGCTTGCGAAAGAGTCATTATGCAAAGTCAATTGAAGTCAATTATGTCTATTGTTTCTTGCATATTACTGAATTTAATAATTCATAAGCTTCCACATAACCTTCCACAGCCATTTATATTTATCATTTAATGATTCTAACCAAAAAAGTTTACTATATCAAGAGAAATTTTAAAGGTGTATCAAAACGATCTCTCCTTTTTATACTGTAAATAAGTCTGTGTTTGTTATATTAAATTCTAGTGTTAAAAAAAATGTTGCTTGAAAGTTGATAGAAATGGTCCTTTAATTAGGGTACTCTTGTAATGACCAGGAGTGTTAGCATTGCAGAATGGATTGTGATGACATGATACATTGTTTGTTGTTTAACATCGGCTTCTTAAGTTTGTTTTTGCAATAAACGGATTGTTTAACTTCTTATTTATGTTACTCATGTTTGACAGTAATAATCTGTCATCCTACATTTAAGATAACTTAACAAACCAAATCTTTGGTTTATAATGCATTAAGCATATGATGTGATGTGAATTAATTAGGTGTTAAATGGCAAGCTTGGTGTGAAACAAAACAAGTGTAGAGGACCAATATACATAAAGTAATTTAACTTGGATGAAATCAAGGCGTCTGAGTATAAGAAGATGCATATTAATTAATTTAAAGTACTCGGTTCCTAACTCATTCACAACAAGCTTTAAAGGTACATACATGTAATGATGAACAAAAATAGTCTCCAAGTGCATTACACATTTCTTAAACAAATTAGTCTTCCATCCTCCATCATCATAACCATCTTCATCATCTGGTGTTACTAATGCTGGGTCTGATGCTTCAAAGTATCATTCATAAAAATATAAATAAAGCAGCAGAGCTTAGTAGACATATCCCTTGACGAACAATTCCTTCTTGGCCTCCTCAGATTCACCATCACCAGTGTACTTGCCCTGCTGAGCAAGTGAGTTGGACTTGGCTCGTTGAAGGAGTGCATCTTGCGCCGCCTTCACGTTCTCGGGGCGGCCTCCCCATGTCTTCAGGCATGTGTTTTGGAGGGCTCTGGCATATGAGAATGACACATGCCATGGGTTGGGAGATTGGTTCATTGCATTCAAGTTCAAGGTTGCCTCAACCTCAGATTGCCCACCAGACAAAAACTGCATCATCACCAAATTAAAAAGCTTTAATCAGTACATGAATGAATAACAATGGAGGAGAATTTGGAATAATATGAACACAAAACCTAGAGTGAACTATCATTTGTGTCTGTCAATGAGAGTGCTGGCAACTTCAAGTTATTTTTTTAAATCATTGACCCAATAGACTCGACGGTTGAACAAGTGAGCTAGTGATTCGAACTCTTGACTGGTTCAATGACTAGTTTGATTTTTAAAACACTGCTACCATGGTAGTGTAGTATAATCCACAAGATTCTATTTGTAACTTACCATGATTCCAGGAACAGCAGGGGGAATTCTCCTGTGAAGGAGCTGGAGGGTGTATTCGGCAACCTGCTGAGGAGTGGCCTTGTCCTTGCTCTCTGCTCCAGGGGTAACCATGCTAGGCTTGAGCAGAATACCCTCAAAAGCAACATTGTTCTCAGCAAGGTAGAAGAAAACTTCAGCCCACACCTTTTGAGCTACCTCGAAAGTCCTGTCAATACTGTGCTCACCATCAAGCAAGATCTCTGGCTCCACAATTGGGACCAAGCCATTGTCCTAAACATTTAAGTGAAATAATTTATTAAGAAAGAAGAAAGTTGATTGAAATGCCATAACAGAGGAACAGTAAATCATAATGACTGCTTTAGTCAGATATGTAACAAATAAGTCCAGTCTCTTTGCAAACCTGACAGAGCCACCTCCCTCAAAACAAAACAATCAACAGCACACCAAACTCATGCTGAAGTATCCTCACAAACTATTGGAAATTTATGACTAAGTTGAATAGTTTTCTCACCTGAGAAATGGCGGCATAACGAGCCAGACCCCAGGCTGCTTCCTTCACTGCCAGAGCAGAGGGACCGTTGGGGATGCTCACAACGGTACGCCTAAAACATTGATTAAACAATAGTTATAATGGTTTGAAACGATATGCAAAAGTGAGCATGAAATTCAAAGTTTTCTGTTAAACATGAGGATTCAAGCTTAGGCTCTCAAGTCTCACCATTTGGCAAAACGGGCACCTTGCTGGTAGTATGCAGCTGAGCGAGAGGCAAGACCATCCAAACCTTGGCACCATGACTCATCATTGGAACCAGCCAATGGAACCAAACCCTATTGTTCTCATCACATAAAGCATATGTTAATATGTATATATAGACACAGAGAGATTCTATATGGAGAGAAGCCAGAGTCGTTCATATACTTGTTGGTACTCTAAATGAGTGAATTATTGACTTTGATAACATCATTTCACTGCATGCATGTGCATTCATAGAGTATAAGATACCAAACAATTAAAATAATAATTTTTTTATATGACCCACCATTAATAGTTTATGCTAATTAATGTTAAAGCATACAGTAAATAGATGTTTATTTTCCCAATAAGTAACATATAACATGGCTAATGCTCATGTCAGGTATGAAATACCTTAATATCAGCTTAACACAAGCCAAATGATCCTACTATTAAACATGAACACCAGCACAGATCATATTGATAAGGAGCAAGAACATTCCTGCCATATGTTCTCTACATATTTGTTTAAGGCACACCAGAATGTGAAATAGCATTCAGAAAGTAAGATCATGAGTAAATTAACGATTTGGTCTTTAAAAAATTATAGATTTCTCAATTTAGTCCCCGAAAGAGAAAATGATAAGAATTACTCCCTAAAAGATACAATTATAATCAATTTAATTTCAATTAGTATCTCTAGAATTAAAGGGATGCAGCCTAAAACAAAAGAGTAGGTTACCTTGTCGACTTTAATACCAGGAACGATGTTCTGCTCCTTGAGGATATCAACAATCTTCCTGCCATCAACAGCGGATTGGTAGAGAGTTTCCTCAAAGAGGATGGCACCAGAAATGTACTGACCAAGCCCAGGAGCAGTCACAAGAAGGGTACGGTATGCCTGGCGGTTTGCTTCCGTGTTCTCTAATCCAATGGACGCCAAACGCTTTCCACAGGTAGCATTTGACTCATCCATGGCCAAAATACCACGCCCTGGGGACGCAATTGTTTTCTGTACACACACACACACACAACATATATCAGTGAGACATTCCATCAAACCATGTGGAGTAGCTAAATAAGGATAATAACTGAACTGAAACTGAACTTCATCAAGTAAAAACACAGAAATTAAATAAGTAAATCTCAGTCAAACATTCCATCAAGCATGTGAACTCCATTGCATGGTGGCTAACTAAAGTCACATACTCAAATACATGTATAATTCAGTGAAACATTCCGTCGAGCATGTGAGATTCATAGTTTAATTAGTACAGAAACAATCACAGCAGTACACATGAGGAAATTAGTAAATAAACAATGTGCAGGTGAAATTAAACCGGATTGTAGCAGAATGAACACAATTACATACCGCGGTTTTGACGAGCTCATCGGCGTAGGAACCAGCTCTGACGACAAGTGAAGAAGTGGTAGAATTGGCGGTTCTTACGAGAGAAACAGAAGGCTGACGAAGAGACTGACCTTTCACCCACTCGGATTTCTCGAGCACGCGAGAAGAAGGCTTAAGCAAAGAAGCAGAAGCAGAAGCCATTGTTGCTATTTTGATTTTACAATAATCTTATCTAGCTATCTCTTCCTTCCTCTGAAACTGCTTCTTCCACCACACACACACTTGCACTCTCCTTCTATTTATAACTCTCAAGCGATGTCTCATTTGAGGCTCCCGTGCGCCGGCCTATCCCGGCATGACACGTGGATGATAACCCCCGCTGACGTGTCACCTCCGCGTACGTAGTGGTTCCGGTAGACGCTCCTTTTCTCACCTCGCAAATACAAGAAAATGGAAAAAATAAAATAAAATAAAATAATTGGGATATTTTTGCAGCGAGCGTTGTGTTGTGTCGTTTCTCTCCAAATGTATGACATGCATGGACGACGGGAGAGGGTGTCGTTTTATTTGGAAAATAAGTTATGTTATGAGGTTATGAGTGTTTTGTCGTGGTGTGTGTGATTATTAATGGCTGTGGTTTAATTGCAGGATTTGGTGAGATTGAGGGCTTCATGTCCACCGTTAATACCTTGCCATCTCAATGCATTTGCCTCTTCATGTGGTGTGATTCTTCTTCCCCTGCCACGCATGCATGCCTTGTTTACATATATCATTATCTACACACTAACCCTAATTACTTAATTAACTAAACTAATTATAATGAATTGCTTAATTATTCTGTACATGTTGTGGTATAGTACGTACGTGCCGAGTTGGTTAATGCGGTAGGACACAGAAATTGAATAAGTCTATTATTACTGCATGCGTTACACTGAAATGTTTTGTAAGAATTAAAGGCGGTACCGAGATTTTTGAAATCTTCTTTTGGTCCCGGTCTGAATTGTTATATAAGCGAGACCAATATATATATGTGAAAAGTAGAATTAATTGGTAAGGTGTAGGAGAAGCAGGAATTGATGAATGTTGAGTATATATGACAACAAGAGAATATTCTTCCAAGTGTATATATATGTTGAAGGACAGGTCACTGGTGGTTACAGTAAACAAGTGTGTAGTGAGAGAGCGAGAGCTTCAGTTAAGCTACAACTTGAGCTTTTGATTAAGACACTTCATATATTTTATCAAGTATTTCATATAATTTGATATGAGAATTAGATACATCACACTAATCATCAAGTGTTTATTATGAAAATATTGTTCTTAGATAATAGATGACATCTCAGCAAATGTATTTTATGACACTTCATCGAGTCTTGCATAGATCAACAGTCTCTTCAAATAGATCTATTTGTATAGACTATAGTCTACAACCAAACTTACTAATAATAAAATATTATTTTTATTACCACAAGATGGTGTTCTCTACGGAAAAGGATTCCTAATGAAGGTCTTGATGATAGCTTATGAAGGTCTTGAATATATAAAGGGAAATCCAAAAATATTTTTTTATTATTATATATAAGTTAAAACTTAAAAGTTTAAAAGTAGATATATATGAGTAAGATTTTAGTGAATTTAGGAAACTTCCTCTCAAAAATTAATCATAAAGGGATGATTAAAGCATTTAAGTATTTCTTCCAAATATCACATATGTACTACTACAACTTAACGTGAGATTTAATAATCTCATAATTACCCAAATGTCTATAATTATATGTGCGTTTGAAATTTTTTAGGTTGACTTCACATGAAAATCCAATATATATAGAATTACCTGAAAAGTTGGGTAAGAATGTGCAAATGAGACTTCAACTCTACCCTTCAAATTACTTTGACTAACCTAACCTTTGCATATATACTGCGTGCCTTCCCTTAATTTCTTTTTAATTAGAAACCCACTAATTAACTCCTTCACACTCCAAATTAATTCCAAATTTAAAAGACTGTGAAGGAGGCCAAGAAGGAGTAAATTATTAGGTCAATATGCATATCACTCTCTTTAAAAAAAAAAAAAAAAATTAAAAACTCTANAAAAAAAAAAAAAAAAACACTTAAAAACTCTAACATTCCGGTCCGCCGGAGACGCCAAATTTGTCTTCTTCCTCATTAAAGAGAGTGATATGCATATTGACCTAATAATTTACATAATAATTTTAAAGTAAACTTATCCATGTCTATTTATATCTAAAGATTTACCAAATGATTGTATATTGATTTTTCGGAGCGTGTCACTTTTTTTTTGGTAAAAAAAAATTAGATGAGAGGATTGCGTCCCGTCCAGAGTCATGGCAAGCCTCCGGGCTCAAAGAGCACTTATAGAAATACTTACAGATAACTCACTAAATGAGGCATCACCAGAAATCGAATCCAAATTATACAATTGTCATGACCGGAAGGTGACCAAATGAGCCAAACCTCGCTTGTGTCACTTATTATTAGTCCATAATAGTCTATAATTTTGACACTGAGTAATATTCTCATAGATTTGAACTTATCATAAACTTTAATGATGACATACAAAAAAATCAACATCAATTTTATTAGATTTATTACTAGATTCGTACTTATCAATCTATCTGTAAAATTGATTTGATTTTTATAAAATTAGGAATTATAAATATAATACGAAATTTAATAAATAGAATAAAACTTTAGTTTTCTTTTTGAGAAAAAAAAATGATCTTATAGATCTTTCTATTTAGTTTCAGCCTTCATTGGTTCTATTTCCTTTTTTGGTCAAAATTGATTTTATTCTCTTAGTCCAAGCTCTATTCGGAACCATTGTGGGCTTTAGATCACTTTATGTATTTCCCCACTATTAAGGTCCAAAATCAAAGTGGCCAAAAAAAAAAAGAAAAGGTCCAAAATCAAAGACCACTTCACTTCTTTTCATGGCCCATGATGTTGGCCCAAACACTATGAATAATGAGCTTTTTCTCCTTTTCAATTTCCCATTTTCCGGGTTAAGAAGATTTATCTCTCTAAGAGGGATGAGGGGTGTGTTGCCTCTTGAATTATCTTCCAAGTTTTCCTTATCTTTTCTAGATATTGCAGATTTGACTGTATAGGAGATCTGAATCTTATTTTCTGTCTTAGGTGTGTTGCCTAGGATTTTCTCTCATCTTCTATACTATTGTATTCTGATACTATTGTATCCTGTCCTGCTGAGCGTAAGGCTGTGTTCAAATTGTTAGATCTCTGCCTTACTATGTCTCTCAGTTGTTGTATGGCCTTGTGCCATTTTCTCATCAATGGATATTTGATTCTGACAAAAAAAATTTCCCATTTTCATAAACAAATGAATTTGGTAAAGTGTGACTGAGAGAAAGAAATAAGAGAATGATGCACTAAAAATAAAAGAGTAAATCCTTCTCATCTAATAAAAAAAACTATTTTACCTAATCTAATATATTTACACTTTTAAAAAATCTACTTTTCATTATATGTCATGAAAGTCAAGATGCAATGAGCTTGAATGTTTAAACGACTTTAGTAGAATATCAGTATTTATTCTTAATTACCTGAAATTTTTTCCACTAAAAAAGAATTCTAATCAATTATTTATTTTGTAGTTAATCTATAATTATAAACTACTAAGATAAAATTCAAAACAATCCAAATTAACAGTTGAATTGTTTTTTAAAAAGTAAAGAGTTGTTTTGAACTATTGAGTTATATATAAATACTAGGGGCTTTGCGTGCCCTAACGGGCACGCAAATATGTATGTAAAATAAATAAGGGACTAAATTGTTAACTTAGTAAAGAAAGAGAGACCAAATAGTAAATTTTCTCTTATTTTTAATTTCATAAACTATAGTTTAAAAAATGGACGACCAGAAAGGGGTTGAGCCATATAATATTAGATATATATATATATATATATTTGTTAGACTATCAAATTGCTTGGAAATTGAAGTTTTATTTCATAATGTCACGCGCCATTGCATGAAATACTAATAAAATATGATATAACCAGATCTATTTTCCTTCTGTTTTTTAATCATAAAATCTTGATAAATATGGAATTGATCACCCCTTAATAATTGTTCACATGTTTGCCTCAAGCCCTCAACACCACCTTTGACTTAATTGGGCAACTATTTCATTTCACCTTATCTATTTATATATATATATACTAGGGGGTTTGCGTGCCCTAACGGGCACGCAAATATGTATGTAAAATAAATAAGGGACTAAATT
This sequence comes from Chamaecrista fasciculata, assembly GCA_003254925.1. Lineage (NCBI taxonomy): Eukaryota > Viridiplantae > Streptophyta > Magnoliopsida > Fabales > Fabaceae > Chamaecrista > Chamaecrista fasciculata. Next base: position 162,732 of record QANZ01011824.1, read on the forward strand.
GTTAACTTAGTAAAGAAAGAGAGACCAAATAGTAAATTTTCTCTTATTTTTAATTTCATAGACTATAGTTTTAAACATGGACGACCAGAAAGGGGTGGAGCCATATAATATAAGATATATGATTTATCTAACATGTGTCCTTGTGACACATTTTAAGGTTTCTTCTGATTGGTTAGTTGGAGATATTATATATTGAAATCTACGAAAATTCATTTAAAAGATAATTTTTAATATTTGAAAATTTATTTAACCAATCAAAAGAAACCTTAACATGTGCCCTAAGGGCACATAATGATATTCTCTCATAATTAGCTTTAAATTTTAAAAAATTTTGTACTCTTCTACCTATATAATTTCTCTTTTCTTACATAAGAATTATCCAATATTTATATTATTATATATGATTTTAAAATTTATTGGTAGTGACCCTTCAAAATTATATATTATAACACATATTATTTAGTATCCTTTTTAAGAGTAGTAGTACATTATCAATGAAATAAATTTCCCTTACTTTTTTGTTTTGATAATTGAAAACAATAAAAATATAAAAAAATATTAATTTTTTTAAAATGATAAAAATATTTTATTATTTTAAATTTAAAAATAATATTTACATACCCTTTAAAATATGCAAAGTCTATTAGTATAATTATATCTCCCTAAGTACTCAAATTTTACCCCCTAAAAAATGCCTTAATTAATTTAATCATTGGAAATGTTTCACCAAGACACAAATATGTCTGATGAATGCTCTCATCCTCAATAAAATGTCCCCTTCAATTTTGGGTTTATCAAGAATTTTTGTAAAGTTAATTAATGCAATAATAATGAACGAACGAAAAAGAGTTTGTGGCTTGTGTCTACATACACAGAAAGATGTATGAAAACTGTTTGTAGGGGACCCTTATATTGATTCTTTGGGCCAAGGAATCATATCATCATATTGGACAAAAGATAGGTAACAAGAGGAAAATACTGAAATGGACACCAAAAAACTCAAGGAAGCCACATGCATTCGTTGGTGTCTATGAAGCATGGATAGAGAAATGATGTAGGTATGGACCTATCGTGTTAAATTTTTTTAAATTATATAATACGACATATATATTTATTTATATAAATAATTAAAAATGTATAAATTTTGATGAAAATTTTTAAAATTATAATATCTATTTATAATATATGTCATATGTATAATATTCGATGTATATAGAAAAAAAAAAAGTGTAATACTGTAATATTGAAGCAAAGCCACCAAAAAATGTTAGCAATTATGAGAACCTCATGCTCATTAGCGATGGTTGATATACGGAACTATACGGTGCCGCTGCTCATGAGACCATTAATTATGAACATATTTAATACGGTTGTTGAAGTAGATAGTTTGATTGTTAAAATATGATTTGTTGCGAAAATGAGATTTGACTAATTTAGTCATCTTTTTCCATAACAATTGTATGGTTTGGGATTAATTTCTAGTGATGTCTCATTTGATGGGTTATCTCTAATTATCTTTATAAATGTTTTATGAGTCTGGAGATCTGTCCTGATCTAAATTGGGGCGTCATCCTCTCATTTAAATTTTCTTTGAACAAAAAATATGACTTATTGTAAATCGTATATTTGTGTATGTCAACTAATTTTTTTAATCATTAAGATAAAGAAAGGGTAAGAATATATAAATTAAGATGTGAAATTAAGAAATAATTAAATAAATATAAAAAAGTGAGTTTCGCAAACATAAATACAACTATACAAGCTACAATTGAAAACTGACTTCTGTCCAAAAAAAAAAATTGAAAACTGACGATTCTTTGTACAATTTTCTGTATAAGTATATAAACAAAGCGTTGAACTGTTTTATGAATATTATTCATCATTATTTTATAATTTCATTGCATATCTTTTTTTTTTGCCTGAATTTCATTGCATATCTAGTGCTTTACTTTTTAGAATGTTCCAAATTAGAAAATATATATAATGTAAGTAAGAGACAAAAGTATTATTTTATACGAACAGAACATGTTAAATTTGTTTTCAACCCTTATTATCAGCGTTTTGGTACCAAAAAAAAAATAGTGGAGAACAATGGAAAAGCTTCATTTCATTAATAGTAGTTTTGCAATATTTGGCTTAAATATTTGTCCAGCACACTTCACTTATCATTATTTTCATTAAAATACATTCTATGCTTGAGTCTTTAGAACAATTCTTAAAAATTAATTTGTTAAACATTTTTTTGGGTATAATTTTTGTTCTTAAAACACATTCTTAAAGATAATTGTAAAAACTATTTTAATAAATTATTTTTAAAAAATCAATCAAACGGACCGTACATTTTTACTTATACTAGTGGAGTATGCGTGCGTTGCACGCTTTATATTACTTACTTAATTGATTTAGTTGATGCCAACAAAAATTTAGACATTTACTTATTGATTTTGATCAAGAGCAATATACTTATTGATTTTGATCAAGAGCAATATACTACTAATATTCGTGATAACAAAAATGCAATCACAATTATTAAAAACTCGGTATTTCATAGAAGGACAAAACACATTAACTTTCAAATTTATTTTATTGGTTACTTAAAGTCACTTCCTTGTGAGAAGCATGTTTTATTGGTGACTTAAAATCACTTCCTTGTGAGAAGCATGTAAGTACATGTTGTTTCTAAGTTCCTACTTTTAAAGATGGTTATGTTTTCTACCATTCCACATTATGGTTCAAAGCAGTGATGTGAAAACCGGACCGGACCGGCCGGTCGAACCGGTTGGACCGCTACCCGAAGATACAAGCGAGTTGGTTCAACCATTTGAACCGGAATGATGGTTGGACCGGAAATAACCGGCCAAGAACCGGAAAACCGGAACCAACCGCTGGACCGGACCGGCGGTTCTCAATTTTTTTTTACAAAAAATTGTTTTGAACCTTATAAGGATCGAACCCATGCCCTTCCTTCACACTCCTAGCGCCTTTACCATCCCAACTGTGAGGCTCTATTAGCTTTCTCTTACCAATTGTTTTACTTATCTAATAAATTAATAGATTTAATGCATCTCTTAGACCCAAAAAGAAAAATATAGAGGGTTTATATTTAATATATTAAAAATAAT
>QANZ01011826.1:0-35432 GCA_003254925.1 Chamaecrista fasciculata
CATTTCTTTACTCTCGTGGATACCATTGAAGCTTCACTACTTTCGTTGAAGAGGTATGTATGTCTCCTCCCTTATATTGTCGTCTTTTCTCTTCTATTTTTTATTGGTTTAGCGGACTAAATCATGGGTTATTCTGGGATTGGGGCTTACCTGAGAGCTTGTAATTTTGTTTTGGGTTTCCCTAACTATGAGATTCGTGGGTTTGGGGTAATTTCATTTAACTCAAGGTGTCACTTGTCAGTCACAGGCTGCGCTTTGGTTTTCTTATTTCTTCTGTTGTCTTTTCTGTTGATTCTACTATTTCCTAGCATCTATATTTCTTTGGCTATATTAGTTTCAACTCTGATCGATTTATTTTGCCCCAAAAGCAACAAAAAAAAAAACTTTCATCTTGGGATGAAAATTCAGATTTTGACTATTTGTAGGTAAATTAGTTTGACAATATTCACAGGGTGACTTGATTTGTGATGGATGAAATAAAGTAAAATGGATTCTAGGTTGTCTTTCTATGCACACAATGCTGAAGTGTTCTATATTAAAGCCAGCATATTTGAACCTTGTAACTGGAATTGTGAATTAGCTAGTGCAGCTGACTTAATGAACATATTTTGGAGTTTGGACTTTGGACAATTTAACCATTGCTGGACGATCTATTGTTTGCTATGTAGCATTCTAAATCTTGTAACTGATTTCAGTAGCTTTTTTGGTCTCAGCATTAGCATCTATATTGGACGATCTATTGTTTTCAACTTTGTTATTTATTTATTTATTTTGTAACTTTTAAGTTTTCTACAGATTACATATCAGATTTTACCATTGCTTGAGCTTTCTATGATCATATAAACATAAACTATGCTCATAATGGTGGACCAGAAACGTTTCTCAGCAATTGGTCACCTCCGAGGTACCTGTGGAGGGGATTATCAGTTTTTGTCCTGGCAGGACAGGTAATCATGAAGACTTTAAAGGGAGAGGTTCACTGGGGGAATACCCTGCAACAATTGGAAAGAGTCATCCTTCCTCTTCCTCTTCTCCTCTTCTCTCTTCTTCTCCTTCTTCTTTTCTTCCTTTCTGCTTCTGCCCGTGCTCTCTCTCCCTCTTATCAAATCAAATGCTCAAATTACAATTCAAAACCCCAAAGTTTCTAAATTCTCTTTTCCAAACCCTCCATTCTTTTAAAATTATCACTTTTGCTCCTTAAAACTCATTTCACTTTCACAATAAAATTTCCTTATTTCATTTATATCATATTCATACTTGTTATTGTTCTCAAACTCTCATTTACCATAAGTTATGATAACTTCTTTACTTTTCAGTTTAGTCCCTCACGGGTTTTAACTCATAATTTACCCCCATATTTCCACTCATCTTACCATGATTTATTCCCTTCTCCTAATATCTTCTTGGAAATTACTCTTTTATAATTGTTTGAGATCACCCAAACTTTATTTTCTTTCAAAAAGGTCCTTCTCCACAATCGGGCTGTTAAAGTAGGCTAGAAAATTTTGATTGGAAAAATGTTGATCACACCTTCAAATAATAGGTTACCGATGAAGTTTCAACGACGTCAATATCCTATTACAATATATTTTGCTATGACAATAAACAAGAGTCAAGAACAGTCGTTGTCTACTGTAGGTCTATAACTTCCACGATCTGTTTTTACACATAGTTAGTTATACGTTGCACTGTCAAGAGTTTGATCTAAGTCAGACATCAAGATTCTTATTGCCCACTCTTCAAAGACGAACCCTCAAGGATCACCGAAAATGTTGTTTATAGGGAATTTTTTCGGAATGTCAAATAACCAGCTTCAATTATGCATTTAGACTCATCTGTTTGTTCAATCTTAGGCTACCAAAAAAATAAAGATGACCTTTCACTTGCCGCAAATTGCATTCATGTGATGAAAATTTTTGATAATTGCATTTTAACTTTGATATGGGAGAGCAATATGCAAAATCTATGAGTTTCATTTTATTTTTTTTCCTGTATGACATCCTTATATTAGTTAGTATAACAAAGTAATCTGTAAGTGTGAACTGTAAGATTAAATGTTGACAAGTTTACCCGTGTAAATATTGTAGGATATTTTGTAATTGGATGTTTACTACGTATTGCAAGATATAATTTTATAATTAAGATAAAATGGATACTTACTATAACTGTAAAAACGAATGTAAGCAAGCTTACCCGTGCAACGCACGGGGTTGGAGGCTAGTTAGTATAGTAGTCGACTATTACAATAATAGTTGCTTGTTTCGTAATATTTTGTATATTTAATATAATGTTATACTTTAAAGTTTTAAATTTTTTTAAAAGTATTTTATGAATAAATTCTTACTTAAAAATAATTATTTATTTCTTTATCACAATTCTTTTATAGTGAAAATGTTATTTTATATTTTGTACAATATTATAATTTTATATAGTTTGATGGGTCAAATTTTATTTTTCTAAAAAATATGAAGTTTACTTCCTTAATATTTTGTGACATCATTATTTAATATTATTTTATTACATCAATGATTGTAATTGTGACACCTAACCCATTGTATTAGTATACATGTCACAGGTTACATGTTAGAGTATCTTATACCAAAAATTGGGAATTTGTAATAATAATTATAAGAAAAAAAAGTGAAACAACTATAGAAAATATTACATGGGTTGGAAAAGATGGCAATATCAGCCCTTGTAGTGTTCGGGCTTAAAATTTTAATTTTATATAAATTTTTGTTCGCATATTTTAGTAATTAATTGATGATGAGAATTTTATCCATATATTGAAATGTTGAGTTTAAATATTTAGTAAAAAATAAAAAGATAAATTATATTTTTGTGTTTTTTTTTTTGGAGATCAATAATTTTTTTTATCTTTTTCATACAAATAATTGACTATAGATTAGACGAGAGGGTGAAGGTCATGAACTACATTACTGTTTAATTTAGTAAAATTATGTTTCTCTTTCAATTTCAAATAATTGAAAAACTTTAACCCCAAAAATATAGTCAGTAGAACTGGCCCACCTCTAGCCCAATAAAGTTGTCTGAATGGTAGGGCTTAAACTTAGGTCAACCCACATTTTTATTGGGTTTCCAAAATTACAGCCCAAGCCTCATTTTTAGTAGGCTTAGGTGGGTCAGCCTAATGGGTTAAACTTATTTTGATAATCATAATTGAATGAAACCATTTCAACTTGTTCATTTATCCACACAAAATTTGTAAACACCACTAGTGAGTCACATCTCACACGATACATAAATAAAGGTAAAAAACAAAACTACATTTTGTGAGATTTTTTTGACTTTAAGTACATTTTAGGGACAATAATTTGAAAAAAAAAATTCAAGGAAAAAAAGTGTTTCCTATCCAGAGTCAAATGTAATCTTTCAGCTTTTCTCTCACGCGTCTCTACTAGGGTCTCTAAAGTGGTGAGGGTCATTTGAAGGGTTGCTTAACCCCTCCCCCCCCCTCCATTTTTCTTGTTTTTTTTTTGTTTTTTCCTCCTCTTTGTAGGTGTTTTTCCCTCCTTATCCATTGAAGGTGTCCTTTTCTTCAATCATGAGAGTGTTTTTGCTTTGAAATCGTCTGGAATACTTTAAATCTTCTACTAAATTTCTTCTCAAATGCAAGATAATGTTGAAGAACTGATCCCCAGAGAGGCTTTCATGATCTAGCAGAATCCTTGAAGAACAATGAAGAAGATGAAAATCGGACTATAAACAAGTTGAGATCTGAGCTTGGGTCGACTTTGTGTCTTCTTTATTTTGATGTATTTTGCCAGTTAGTTCTTCTCCTTCGTTATTTAATTTGGTGATGATTTATTATATTTCTCTTCTTCCCTTGTGTGTTGGGGTTAGGTTTCTCTTCTATAGGATATGGTTTTTGGGATTTGAGGGATGTTTGAATTGAGATTTCTTTGTCCCTTGGTGGATTTCTATTTATCCCCTGTTTTCTGAACGGATTCTATTCTCTGTTTCTTCATGGTTTACCATGAATGACGAAAAAAAAGATAAGAGTCAAATGTGACAATTCTTTTTTTTTAAAAAAAAAAGAAAATCAAATGTTGCTTAGATATTAAAAAAAATCTATTATTTAATCCTTAAATTTATATTAAGTCAATGTATCAATCTTTGAATAATTAAAATATACGACTTAATTCTTGAAATCTCGCAATCGTGAATGGTTTGGTCCCTTGATCAAATTTAAGTACTAAAAAATTACAAATCCAATATAAACTTGGGGATCAAAAAGTACAAAATCAATTTAAATTTATGGACCAAATTTTCTTATGAATCAAATCGTTGACAATTCTGACATTTTAAAGACTAAATTATATATTTCAATTATTCAAGAGCTGATACATAGTTCAAGAATTAAATAGTAATTTTTCTCTAAAAATATCAAATAATAATATCTTATAGATCATGTTTGACCGTCAAATATATATATTTTTTAAGTTTATGGTGTCATGTGAATTTTTTTTAATATATATATTCACAAAATATAACATTTAAGAGATTGGTTTTGCGGTACAATAGTCTCTCTCCCGTTGAAAATTCAAGTCATAGAAGCAAGATATGGCATATAAAGTGCGTAAATGCACCTAATATGATAGCTAAGCCACATGGTTAAGGTCATATCCTTCTTGGAATTTAAGCCTAAAGGCACACACACATACAACTTTTTAAAATTGTCAAAAGATGAATTTAGGCATTTTCCTTGGAAAGTGTTGAGCAAAACATTTTTGTGTGTTTGGGTCAGTTTGATTAAATTGATTAAAGGACCACACAAAAGGGTATCATAATTAATGGGTAAAGCTTTCAACTTGTAGTTTTAGGACAATCCCGTCAAAGTCACTTCAAGTGTATTCCGTCACTCGACATTTCATCAAACGGTTTGAAGATAAGGGTTTTGCAATAATTTTATAAACTGTGCTTTTCAACTTCTTTTTTTCTTTTTTTTTTTTTCTTTTGTGATATATTTACAAACTTTTATCTCAATTAATTTAAATTTAATTTTTATTACATATTTGAATATAGTAAAAAAATTTCAATAAGAATAATTACATTCATAAAAATTTTGAATGTGTAATCTTATTTAAGTGATATCAAATGATTATCAATTGGACTATTTTATTTCAATAATATTAACTCTAAAATTAGACGAAATCTAGATATAATTTTAAAATATTTTATGTTAAAATCTTAATAAAGCATAAAGTCCTTCAACTTATTATATTTTTACTATAATTTATTTAATAAATAGATTATATGTATTTTATACATAATTAATTTTAATAAAAAGAATATTAAAGATATTTTTTATGACCAGAGAAAGTATAAAGATATATAGGTCATAATTGAAGGAATAGAAAATATAGAAGAAAATTTATACTAGTATTTTCCAAATATAAATATATCATTGACAAAACTCTTTAAATAAAAGAAGTTACCTATTTATTAAAGAAAAATTGTTAATGATGCATGTTGAAAATTTATTAAAAAATTAAAATAAGTTAATGGTTTAGTTATAAAATATGATATTTTTCTTAGCTTAATTAGTTATGGAAAGATACAATTATAAATTTTAACCATTCAAAACTATAACTATAGTCAATTTAATTTATATTAAAAAATAAAGTCATATTTAATTAGAAAATAACTGATATGATTCCAAAACTTCTTAATCTTTAAATTAAGGAGACGTCAAACGTTATTATTTTAGTTCTTGAAATTTTAAAATACTTAATTTAGTTCCAAAAACTTCATAATTTGTTGCATTTTAGTCTCATCAAGGAATTGTACAGTGATAGGGTATTTTTAGAGAGACCAACTTGTAATGAGTTTTTTTTTTTGGGTAATAAATCAAACATTTAAAAACTCAATGACTAAAATATTTGTTCACTTTATTTTTAAGAGACTAAATTGCTAAAGATATAATTTTTTTAAAAAATTTAAAAGGTCAAAATCTCAAATTGGTCTCAAATGTATGGGGTTGATTTTAAATTGGTCTTAAATATTTCATTTGCTTTCGATTGGTCATATATATTTTTGTAATTTCTCAAATTGATCCCAAACTAATCATATTTCTCTTGTTTCAAGTTCAAATGCGACAAATCCACACTATGAAATTGTTTTTTTATAAAATTATGTGTTAACTCTTAAAGAGTTCTTTTTCTACCTAGCCGAAACCATCAGCAAATGATGTCAAATCATGTCCCGTTAGTCGGTTTAGGACCAATTTGGAAAGTTATAAAAATATGTAAGACCAATCTGAAATAAATGAAACATATAGGATCAATTTGAAATCTCTCCCATACATTTGAGACTAATTTGAAGTTTTGACCAAAATTAAATTACACGCTCATTTAAGAAATTAATTTTATCATGCAAGGTGGGGATGGTTAGAAGATCCAAAAATGGTATCATTTTCATAGTGTAGGTTTTCAAAGGGATGGAACCCACAAGCATGTGTTTGAAGAAAAGTGGGTAAGAAGGGCACAAGAGAGAGGAGAGAGAGAGAGAGAGAGAGAGAGAGAGAGAGAGAGAGAGAGAGAGAGAGAGAGAGAGAGAGAGAGAGAGAATATAGAGAGAGATGGGAAAGAGGGCCATAGAGAGAAGATAGTGTCCTAAACTAAGATGGCCAACTGCCATTCCCTCTTTCGGATAGCCTTTCATTTTCTTGACTTTATTGCCTTCGTCCACACCCTCCCGCTATTGGGATTTCAGACATTACTCCCTCTCTCTCACCCTCTTCCTCACGTGCGTCTCTATCTTTTAAATATTTAAAAGAAAATAGTAAACTAATAATTTAGTGAGCAAAAATATTTTTGAAACCATAAAATAGTTTTCCAAAATTTTTGGATCACTTATACAATTTAGATCCTATGTAGTACTTTAGGGATGTAGTGCTGAGAGAGAAAGGAATAGGGTAGAGAGAGAAAGCACCCTGTGCTTTCTCTACCCTATTCTCTCTCTACCCTATTTCTTTCTCTCTCAGCACTACACTTATAGTGCACTATAGAAGATTTAAATTTGTCACTTATAGCTCAAATCTTTTTTTTGTGTCAATTATATACTCCTAATTTAGGGGTATAATTGACTCAAATATAAAATATTGAAAGTATAATAAATTCAAATTAAATTTTGCGTGTACAATTAAAACTGATTTCATATTTTAGGGGTACCAAGAATACTTTTGCCTAATTTAGTCATTTAAAGATCATTGAACTAACAATTTACTCTCTAAAAAACTAAAATAAATAGTTTAGTCTCTGGAAGATCAACAAAGTATATTTGTTAGCCATTTTTACAAATTAAACTAAATAGTATATCGTTTTAATATTTTATGGACTAAAGAGTATCATGTGTTAATCTCTTACATATTAAATTGTGTATTTCAATCTTTTAAGGACTGTATATAAACTTGATGATCTTTTAAGGACCAAATTATTAGTTTAAATTTTATCCTTTAGAATTATTTTTTTAATTTTTTTTCTATAATTAGTTTTGTAAAACTAAAGTTTATCATGTGTGAAAGGGGAATTTCGAATATTTTCATTTTTCAGTTGATTAATTGTTTATTTTTTTAAAAAAAAAATTATCTCCTAGTATATTTTAGAATTTGATCTGAATTATGAACTTTTGTCTAATTTAGTAAATTATACATGAATATCTTGCACAATGTTTTCAGCTTGTTACATGATAATGATATGATGATATGGATCAAACCTGTGAACGTTAATCGGACAATACATATATAGGTGAATCATCCATCAAACTGATATTTCATTGACAAAATGCTTCAACGCTCATATCACTAGCACCCGTATACTGTGTGAATGTGTGACCCATCATATTTCAGTATAATTAGTAGCTATCCTATATGAAAGAGAAAGATGATATATATTGGGCAAAAGTCCTATTTTGGTCTCCCATTTATGCTCAGTGTTCCAAATTAGTCCCCCAGTTATTTTTCGTTCCATATTAGTCCCCCAGTTATGCAAAATTTGACAAAGTTAGTCCCTCTAACAGTTTCCATCCATTTATCCGTTAAGAAAAAAGATAAAATTGATTTTTAACCCCTAAAAGTTTAAATTTTTTGCATTAAGAACATTTTTCGAACCAAAAGATAAGAAATAATAAATACATGGGGGGTTTTAGTTTATTTTTAAAAAAAAAAAAACAACTTCCTCCCTCTATCTCGTCTCTCTCTAAAACTTCCTCCCTCTCGAATCAGATCCCACTGCTTTCCCTTCGGATTCCTCGTGGTTTCTCCAATCCGGCGACCAATTCAGATCCCACATTCTGATTCGATTATTATTAATTAGTAATCTTTAATTTGGGTGTCTCTGTTTCTTGGGAATTTCGAGATTGAAGAACCTAGGACGACGACAATCATAAGTTAGAGAGAGAGAGAGGATGATGTTGGAATTAATTGGAAGATGAAGAAGAAGAGGAGGTTCAATTTCTTTCTTTCTTAACAGAAAGCATCTCTTATCTTTATTTCTTTCTTTCTTTCTTTCTATCTACCTACCCTTCTCTTTCTATCTATCTATCTATCTCTTATCTTTACCACGAGGAATCTGAAGGGAAAGCAGCGCCGAGGAAGTTGTGTATGTGTGTGTGTGTTTTTTTTTTTTTTTTTTTTNTTTTTTTTTGTAAAATAAACTAATGGAAAAATGGATGGAAACTGTTGGAGGAACCAACTTTGTCAAATTTTGCATAACTGGGGGACCAATATGGAATGAAAAATAACTGGAGGACTAATTTCGAACACTGAGCATAACTGGGGGACCAAAATAGGACTTTGGCCTATATATTGAAGGAAGATTGGGCTTTGAGCTATGAAGTATGGATATTTTATTTTGATAGTGTGTCGTTGTGTCAGACACGTGTCTGTGTCCGACACTCATACGACACCCACACGACACATCCTCATAAATTTCAAAATATAAAATCAATTTTTGTGACTTTATCATGACAAACAATAAAAAAATAATATCACATATGACATATATTATGAATATATATGGTAATTTTTAACATTTTCATCAAATTTATGGATTTTTAACTATTTTTATATATAAATATATGTCGTGTCGTGTCATATAATTTTAAGAATTTGACGTGTCAGTGTGTCCATGTCCGTGTCGTGTCTCGTATCTGTGTTAGTGTCAAAGCATTCCATCAAAAGATCCGAATACATAAAATAATTAAGGCAAAAGTATTAATTTTATCCCCAATCTTCTTTTGCAGTCAATTTCGTCCCCAATGTTTCACGTCTTGGTTAATTTCATCATTTGCTCTTATTTTAGCCAATTGTTAACGACTGAATCTATGTGACTAATGATATGTAATGTAAAATTGATAGAAAAAGAAATTCAAATCGTAACTCAAATTGAAAAATAGGATGCAATCTGTCGTTAATTTATCAAAAGAAGTTAGTCAAATGATAAAATTGACCAAACTGTAAAACATTGGAGATGAAATTGATGGCAAAAAAAGATTGGAGTCGAAATTGACAGTTGGTGTAAAGTTTGGGGACGACATTTGTACTTTTGCCAATAATTAAATTGTGAAAAATATTATTTTAGATGTTTTTGTCCAAAACTCTACTCTACCATGTTCTTACTTTATTGGTTAAAGAGTCATTTTGGTCCTAAATGCATACCTTAATGTTCATTTTGGTCTATTATGTTTTAAATTGTTCAAATTGGTCCTAATTGTTTGCAAAATGTTTCATTTTGGTCTCAACTATTGAATATGGTTTGTTTCAAGTTCAAACGTGACGAATTAGAGCTACGTATTGTTCACGAAGAGTACTTTCTCTATCCAATTGGGATTGTTAGTAAATGAGGTCAAATCGGTCATAAAAGTATACCTCTCGTTTCATGGTCAAATAAGAAAAATTAATCATATCAATCTCGTTTCAAATTCAAATACGATAACTTCAAAAATACGAGTTTCTCTTAACAAGTCCTTCAAACATGAAATGAGAGATAGAAAAATATGACCAAATTCAATAGTTTGGGACCAAAAGGTAACATTTTACAAATATTTAGGATCAATTTGAACATTTTGAAACATAATGGACCAAAATGAACATTAAGGCATATATTTAAAACCAAAATGACCTTTTAACCTACTTTATTTGTTGAATTCTTGAAAGAAGTATTGTGCCAAATGATGAACTAGGATTTGGCCGATGGTCGTTTCCCGGTTCAACGCAAGATTTTCCTGCAAGATAATGAACCACAGGGGGTCTCCCCTGTGATTCACCTCCGAAGCTTAAGTTAGTATTGGATAATACGATAGGAGAATATGAGCTAGCATGAGTAGCGTGAGTCACGTACCTTTCATAGAGTTACCATCTTGTATTTATAGGCTCATTGAGGAGAGTCCATTTAAGGAAACTACGGACTAGGAATTTCACGACGGCTTCTGGTTTGGCTTCCGCGGCGGTTTCCTAGTTTGATTCTGGTTTTTGGATGCTCGGTGGAGTCTTGTTTTGGGTCAGATATGACCACGACGTTGTCTCTTTTTTGCTTCCATGGCGGCTTCCAAAGCGACGTTTTATCAAATAATTATTGTTGCTTTGAGTTTGTTGGTTGTAGCTTTAGTTGGATCTCTAGATCTGTTAATTTGACAGCTGATTGTCTTGCCAATTTGTCTTACACGAAGATGGGTCCTCTTAGATGGGTTGCAAATCCCCCACCTTCTTTAGTTGAAATCTTGTCTGGTGATGTTGTTTATTTTGCTTTGTTTTCGTTTGTATTGTACATGGCTTAACTTTACTTTTGAATAAATTATGTTTTAAACAAAAAAAAATGATCTTTTGAAATATATATAATTTCTTTAGTATGAAGATAATTAATGTTCATATTATTTTAGTTCGGTTATATTATTTAAATTAATGTTTGCTTGGGAAGATGATTTGTGAGTGGCGTGAAATTGGTTGAGATGATTTAGTGATTTTAATTAACTATTAAGTATGTTCTTTTATATTTATAGTTTTTGTTTTACTACATATATAAGAGTATTATTAATTTTTTTTATCTTTTAAACCACCATAACCTATTATATGATATCACAAGTCACAACATTCAAACCGTGGTAATAACCTTAAAATTTTGGCCAAATACCTACATTGTATGGGATAGATTTTAAATTAGTTTGAGATATTTCATTTGTTTCATATTAACTTTACATGTTTTCATAATTTTTACTTTTAGTTCCAAATTACTATATATGGTTATATCTCTCTAATTTCAAATTCAAATGCAAATAAGTTCAAAACTATGAGTTGCTCTTGACGAGATTATTTTTTTTAGTTGGGGTCATCAACAAACAAAATCTAATTGAGTCCCAGAAGTGGGTCGCTCGTTTCATAATAAATGAGTGAAGTTAGTCATATCTAGGGGTGTTCATTGGGTTGGGTCAACCCGCCAACCCGCTAAAACCAACCCAACCCACTAGTTTGGGTTGGTTTGGGTTGGACTGGCGGGTTGGNAAAAATTAATATGGGCTAACCAGCCAACCCAACCCAAACCAACCCGCCACTGTTTGGTTTGGGTTGGTTTGGGTTGACTCAATTATTTTTTTTAGCCCAACCCAACCAAATCCGCCAAATAAATTAGTGAGCCCGAACCAACCCGCCCTAAACCCAACCCAACCCAGCCCGTGAACACCCCTAGTCATATCTCTCTTATTTTCAAGCTCGAATGTGACAATTTCGAAACTATTAATCTAGAGGAGGTTTTTCCATGTCCAGTTGAAATTGTTAGTAAAAGAAATCAAATCGCACCCAAAAATATAAAATATATATCTTTCATGATTTTTCACTTTTAGTCAGATATATATTTTACATTTCTAAAGCGTGATTTGACTTTGTTTGTCGATAGTTCCCATTGGCTATAAAATAAGTCCTCAAGAGTAGCACGAAGTTTCGAAGTCGCCACATTCGAACTTTAAACGATCGAGAAAGAGATATGACCAACTTCACTCATTTTTTTTTTTTGTGAAATGAGCAGTTTACTTTTGAGACCTGATATGACCTTATTTGCTGATGGATGACCTAACTGGATAGAGAAATGACTCGTCAAAGTAAATCGTAAGACTCATCACATATGAACTTGAAACGATAAAAAAGTGACCACATCTAATAGTTTGGGACTAAAAGTAAAAATTCATGAACACATATAGGACCAATCTGAAACAAATGAAACATTTAGGACTGATTTGAATTCTACTCTATACTTCTAGTACCAATGTAAATATTTGACCATTTTTTTAATAAAACCTTCAATTAATTAATGGAATAAGTTATCTATCCCATCTCACTAGCTCTTTCTCACCCATTAATTAATCACCATACCACGTCACTCTTTTTAAAACTTTCATTAACCAAGCCTTAGTTAAACTTGCTTTTAATTCCCACGTTGATGTAAAATTAACAAAATGATGCACCTTAATCGAAAGTATGAAGTATCGCCTTCATTACATGATTTATTGGTACAAGTTTGATCTACGAAAAAAAAAAAGATAACTTGTACTTTCTTTGTGAGGGATACTTGATTAAAATAATTACACATACCTTCTCTCTTTTTTTTTTCAAAAAATTTCTTGGAGTTCTGAAATTACACATTATTTAAAGGCAAAAGTACCTTCTTGGAGTTTTATTTTTGTGTATTTCTTCTCTGGTAAAATTTTTAAATTATAAGAATGTTTATAATTTCCAAATCTATTATGTTCAAGTCTATAATCAACAAATCATTCATGTTGAAAGTTTTTCACTTTTTCATTATATTCATTTGAAAGATTTTGAAGTCCCAAAACTCAACTTAGAGACTTAAAATGCAAACAATAATAATATTACATTAAGGAAAATATGAAAACACATTGATAGAGAGCAAGAGAAAAAAAAAACATATTACAAAGTGAGTTCTTTCCCTGTAGAAGTCCTTTGTCTAATACATAGATTATTATTAGCAACTTGAATGTTAAGAGAGTATTCGTATTTATAAGAGAGTGGAGGAAGTCAAAAACCAAATCTGTTTGATGTGGGACTTCTGATAGAGCTGTCAAAATGGGCTTGGCCCTACGGGCCGGCCCATCAACCCTATAAAATAGTTAGGACTTGGGCCTAAAAAATTACATTTTTTTTAATTAGGGCTTTTTGAGCCCGACCCATATATTTTTAGGGCCAAACCGGGCCGGGCCGGGCCGGGCTAAGGGCCAGCCCACTTTAATTTAATTTTCAATAAAAAAAATTTATCCTTATTTATTCTTGGTGGTGGATGATTGAGGCCTCCAAGGATGAAGCAGATTTGATTTTTTTTTTATTCTTGGTTTTTCTAGTATTGTCTTAACAATGATATGTTTATTTTCGTTTTAGTTATTTAATTTATTTCTTAGTTATATGAACATTAGATTATTATTTACATTTGGGATTCGTAATTTTATTCAGTATCAATTATTTCTTTTAGTAATTTTAATTCATGTTATGAAGTTTAATTTAAATTTTAGCTTTATTTATTTTTTTTTAAAAAAATTGAAAGCCCATAGGGCTAGCCCTAAGCCCTAGTAGGGTCGGGCCGGGCTAGAAAATCTTAGCCTTTTTTAAATTAGGGCTTTTTTGGCCCAGCCCTAATAAAGATAGGGCCAAATAGGGTTAGGGCCGGGCCGGGCCGGGCTGGCCCATTTTGACAGCTCTACTTTCCGATATGCAAATATTATAAGCCTCAAAATCTAACATAATTTAATAAAAAAAAGTATATAACATTTATGACTTTAAAAATATTGTAATTATAATATGTATTAGATATAATATTAATAATTTTGTTGCGAATACTAAAAACGATAATTGATTGAACTTATATTTTATTTTTTAATTTAATAATATTTAGTAATTACTTTTTATATTATTAAAAAGATTACCTGATTTATTATTAAGATATATATGTCTGTTTATCTAAAAAAAAGAAAATAATAACCACTTTTCAGCTTTAATTTTTCTTGTCACTACTCATGCAACAAAATTCTCAAAAACTGAAAATAAAGAAAAGAAAAAATCTCAAGGGGTGCTTTCAATGATTTGGAAATTTGTTTCAAATTCTTTGATTGAACAGATGTTGAGGGTTTAAAGTCCGAAAATCAGATCTAAGTTTTATGAAGGGAGGGGCCCAAATGTGACTGGCAATGTGTGTGCAAGCGTAAGCCATTCATTCAGTTCATTCCTCATAGTCGCAACAATATTGTCAATGGGTGAAAAACCCATTTGATTGAACGAGAAAATGTATGGGTGTTCATATTTATATATACATATAGACATATCTATATATATCAGCTGGTGGTACTGTGTGAAATGTGAAGTGTCCAAAAGTGCATTTTTACCCACAAATTCAAGTCCATTATTGACGTTATTGGGCAATGTGAAGTGCAATTATGAGCAGAGGGATAGGACATCTTTTGCTTCAAGCACCAGTCACTTTCATGCCTAGGCATCATTTCTATAATCTTCCAAATTTCATACTGTTGTTTCCCACATTCAACATCTATCTATCTATCTTCATTATCTATACATGCAACTTCTTGCCATATATCATCTCCTTTTTTTTTTTTAATAACCTATTTGTGTAAAGATATAGGCGAAAATTAATCTTATTCGAACCAAAAAATAATAGTTAAAGCCCTCCTAATAATATCTACTCCAGGATTGAATCCAGATTCAACTTGAGGTGTGTAGCTCGTTTACTAGTTACTACTATACTAAATACTTGTTGATTATCGTATATTCTCTTTTTTTTTTTTGCATAAATTTATTTGTGTTATGATCTAGACGAAGATTAATCTTATTCAGACAAAGAACGAACAATTATGAAGCCTTCTTAATAATATTGACTCCACAGTTCAAATCCAAATTTCTCAACTTGAGGTGCAGCTCGTTACACCAAAAATTTGTTGATTATTGGATATTCTCTTCACATCTATAAATTAATCTTGTTCAGACAAAAATTGAATAATTAAAGTCATCTTAATAATATCTACTCCAAGATTCGAATCTAGATTCCTCAACTTAAAGTGTAGCTCGTTTACTACTAAAGTAAACACTTGTTGATTACTGTATATCCTCTTTTTTGTTTGGTATAACTTATCTGTGTAATGATTTAGGCGAAGATTAATCTTATTCAGAAAAAGAACGAATAGTTAAAGTCTTCTAATAATACCGACACCGGAGTTCGAACCCAAATTCCTCAACCTGAGATGCAGCTCGTTTACTATTACACCCAACATTTGTTGGTTATTGAATATCCTCTTCACATCTATATGTGTATGCAACTCAATAAATTCGATCCATCATACATTACATTACACTCTTTCTATGCATATATATATATATATATATTAGGGGCTTTGCATGTCCTAACGGGCACGCAAATATGTATGTAAAATAAATAAGGGACTAAATTGTTAACTTAGTAAAGAAAGAGAGACCAAATAGTAAATTTTCTCTTATTTCTAATTTCATAGACTATATAATTTTAAACATAGACGACCAGAAAGGGGTGAAGCCATATAATATAAGATATATATATATATATTATTCACTTTACCAAAAAAAAATATATGTTATTCAATATTCTTCCTGGATCTATTTTTGTCTGAAAGATACATGGATGGCTAAATAGGATAGTCTAATAATACATGAAATCGCGTGATATACACATTTAGGGTTTTGATTTTGATATTTTATCGCGTTTTTTACGTCCCGACAATTGCATATCATGATTGTGTTAGTTTTTTTAATTTTGAAATAATGTCAATATCATAACTTAATACATGCAAGTATGCAACAACACCGATTGTACATGAGGTTATATATAAAGAAAATTGAGCAAACCCACTTTTTGGTCCCTCAATTGTTACTGAGTCGAGGAATCGGTCCCTCAATTGTGGGAAACTACAACTCAGTCCCTCAATTGTACAATCCCGTTTACGTTTTGGTCCCTCACGTCTGGTCCGTTAGTGATAGAGGTGTTAAGTGATGACGTGTCACCGTTATCTGCTTAAGTGGCCGTTAAATGCTTAGTTGAGGGACCGATTCCTCGACTCAGTAACAATTGAGGGACCAAAAAGGGGGTTTGCTCAAAGAAAATTTGTCTAAAAAAACTAGCTTTCATGAATGAAAATTTGTTTAACTTGGCTTTATTTCTTGTTTATATATGAATATAAAATATATCACCAGTTACCTGAATCTTGATTAGACCATCTTGATGACATAACTACGACCGTTGTTGCACTTTTGCATTTTAAAATTAGTTAAATACTCATTTTGGTCCTCAAATTGTGATATTAGTTTCATTTTATTCCTAAAATTATTTTTTATTGAGATATGATCCTCAAACTTTCACGTTTATTCTATTTTTGTTTTAAAAAATGTGATTTTTTCTGATTTTTGTCATTATTTCTAACCAAGTTATATGAGATGAACAATTTTTCTCATATTTTTTTATTTACTATTTTTCTCTTATATGTGTCATAATAAATGAGTTGGTAGAAAGAAATAAAAATTTTCGCTATTTGAAATAAAAAAAAAATTAACCATAAATTTTTGATTAAAAATCAAAAATAAAATTTTCTCTATTTATCAACTCACTTATTGTAAGAGAGAAATGTTCATTTTAGATTTTTAGTTGTCTTGCTTATTATTAGAAATAACAGTAAAACCAAATGAAATCACATTTTGAGAATAAAAAAGAAAAAATATAAAAGTTTGAGGATTAAAATAGAACCAAAATAATTTTAGGACCAAAATGAAATTGACCACTTAATTTGAGTACCAAAATAAGATATTGACCTTTAAAATATTATTGCACAATATGCATTCCTAAAGTTTCCAAGTATTATTTATACTTTTAAAATCCTGCATTATTCCAAACGAAACCACGCTGCAAAGTGGCCAACAAATCCATTAAGATTCATTTGACATGATGCAAAAAGTTTCGCTTTGCTAGAACATTTGATTTGGTTTGGCGTTGTCTTATTATAAGACATCAATTAGCTAGTCATGGTCATAAATATATATATTTGTACTTATTTCAATAATAATGGCTATGCTTAACACTAAACTTTGATAAAAATAGAAAAGCAAAATGTAAAAGATAAGGGCCTGTTTGGGAGCAAAAAGTTCAATCCAATCTCAATCCAATCTCAACTTATGAGATGAGATGAGATGATGTTGAAATTAGGATGAGATGAGATTATGTAGTGGTGTTTGGATGGTTTGAGAGAAAATGATGTATAATAGGGTGTGAAATTATATAAAAGGGTATGTAATGATTGTGGTTAGGTGAAATAGGTTGTTGGATTTATTTATTTTGTATAGGGGTAGAAATGGTATGAAATAATGATGTTGAGATTGAGATTGAGATGAGATTGAGATGAGATATAGGTGTTTGGGTGGGGTTTGACTGGGGTTTGACTGGGATGATATTTGGATGAGATGCTCTTGGAAAGCGTGATTTCTCAATCCTATAGGATGATGGATTTTGGTCCATCCTATTGGATGAGATTATGGGGCAAAATGAAAATAACATTAAAATTCTTTTGAGAATGCAATTTGGTCCATAAATTTGTATCCGGCCAATTAATCAATCCCTAACATGTGTGAGTGATAATTCAAAGCTCGTAGAGAATCCAAGCCATGAATAATGGGGCACATTTATGAATTTGAATATAAAGAAAATAATAAGTAATATTTTGGGGACTAGAATGCAAATAACATGAAAAGTATTGTAAACATAAAATTTGGTCCATAACATTGTATCGGTCCAAAGAATCGGTCCCTAATATCTGTACTCGGGGCTCGAACAAAGCTTGTACCGTCAACAATCGGGTATATTTTTTATTTGCAAGGTGCAAAAAATAACAAACAATATCGTGGGACCAGAATGCAAGTAATATGGAAATGATTGTAAATGTACAATTTGGTCCATAACTTTGTAATTTCCCAACAAAACAACATTGCAATTTTTTTGCTACCCATGATTCGAACCAGAAAAATAACAAACACATGGAAACTTGTGTATTTTCCCAACAAAAAAATAACCGTTATTTCTCCATTATCCATAGCGAATAATCATCGGATGAATTTGGACACGAATTTAGAACAACAAATAGTTTGAGGACCAAAATCAAACTATTTTCATAGTTTGAGAAAAAAACTAAACATAAAATAGTTTTACTAGCCAAGGAAATTGAGCTCATAGTTTGAGGACTAAAATGCCTATAAAAGTGAAGATAAGTAATTTTTTTCTCTTTTTTAAAAAAATACAGTAAATAGAATAGAAGATTGTAACTTAAAAAATAATTTAGGGATTCAATTGTATTTTTACTCAAAAGAAATAGAGAAATGTTGGGACTAAAAAAAACAACATTACAAATAGACAAAAACATCTTTGTTTAATTAAATTAATATAAATTATATATATATAATATAAATATAATATATATATATATATATATATGTGTGAGGGAGAGAGAGGGAGTGGGTAGGTGGGTGTGTGAGAGATAGAGAGAAAAGGAGAGAGAGAAGTTTGTGTGTGTTTGTGAGTGAGTGAGAGGGAGAGAAAAAAAATTAATAAGAAATGATGGAGAGAGAGAAAATTATAAGTGTAATAAATGAGGGTATGTAAAATTACTATTTTGTCTAATTATCTTTTTTATATTTGTATTAGAGTGTAGGTAAATATAGGTATATAAATAGGGGTAGATTAGTAAATGTATGATAAATGGGATGATGATTTGGATGAGATGAGGATTAGGATGAGATTGAGATGAGATTATGTGCCACACAAACACCCAAACTGGACTGTTCATCTAATTTTAGGTTGAGATTAGGATTGAAATGGGATGAGATTGAGATGGGGCATCCCCAAACAGGCCCTAAGATTCCTCCTTCATTCGTACGGACAATTTTCCATCATAAACCTAAAAAAAAAGGCTAAAGTCTTAAATTGGTCCTTTATGTATGGGGTAGGTTTCAAATTAGTCCCTTATCTTTTATTTGTTTAAGATTGGTCCTATATGTTTTTATGATATTTCAAATTGGTCCCAAAAATATTTTTAAGACGCGATTTGACTTTATTTGCTAGTGATCTTAATTGGATAGGAAAAGAATTCTTTAAGAATTAACACACATAATTTCAAATTTGTTGTATTTGGACTTCAAACGAGTTACTCACTTTTGAGACTCGAATTGACCACATTTGTTGATGATTTCAAAATATTAGTCAAAAGAAATTCGTGCAGCTCTGAATTCGTCGCATTTGAACTTGTAATAAGAGCTATATGACCATATTAAATATTTTTCAAACAAATTTGAAACATCATGGAAACATGTACATAGGACCAATCTGAAATAAACGAAAATTAAGGGACTAATTCAAAACTTACTCCATAAATAAAGGACTAATTTGAGACTTTAGCCAAAAAGATAAAAAAAAAATAAACTACACTCGACGAAGGTCAAAACCAGTCAGTTCAAAATAATAAACAAAGTTTGAAAACTTTCTCGCCCTAGAAAATTATTTTCCAGGAAACCAAACAGCGTTGATCAACGTCTATTTCAGTATTTTGCTTGAAAATAAAAGAGACTCCTAAATCCATCTCTCTAGCTTTGTTTAGTAAAAATATAATAAATAGGGTTATTAATTAATTGAGCTTGCCGATTACTGAAGCAAGCAAGCTTTTAATTTCCATTTCCAATAAGGCTCGTGCACGTGGCGAAACATGATTGGGTAGCTGACGTAGCCGCAGGCAGTGCCAAATACGTAGCATTAAATATGGCAACGCTTCTCCCCACACTTTCTGATGCCTCATTTAATTCATCGCAGACATCACACCACAAAAGTCACGACCTAAGTATCGTACACATCCTCACATGCCACATCAGCGCGTGGATCACGACAAATGTAACAATCAATTAACCATTTTAAGGATTAAAATTAACGATATTAAAATAATAAAATCAGATAAGAGTTTAATTTTCGCGGTCCATATAAGAAATTTATTGGTAAGTAATTTATAAGTATATTGATAAAAACTCCTACAACCTGAAGGTATATTCTAACATTGATGAGTCTCTGAGGTCTGACATATAAGTAAAAATAATATTTTTTTGTCTTAAAATATCTTCTTTTTAAGGTAAATACACACAAATTAAGGAAATGGTTAATTTATCTCAAATGAAGAGAAATATGTATTAAAAGACTAAATTACCCTCATTAAATTACTGCTAGTTACTCTCACTAATTTAATAGTTTTGATAGAATGGTTAAAAAATAATTAATGCTCTCTTGATTTTGTAAAACATTAAATATTTTAAGATAAAAAAAATCTTTTAACAAAACAGATATTATGGGACGGAGAAAGTATTTTTTAGTCATAAAGAATTAATTGCAAGTGGAGAGATTTCATTTAAATACTCCCTCCGGTTCTATATATCTGGTGTTTAAGGTTTCTACACACAGATTAAGGAAATGATTAGCCAACATAGAATTAAGAGAAAAATAAAGTAAAATGACTAAACTATCCCTATTAAATTACTTGGAAAATGTTTATACATTTATGACTACTATATTTAATAGGGGTAGAATGGTAAAAAAGTAATTAATGCTCTCTTGAATTTATAAAACATCAGATATTTTGGAAAAAAATGATTTTCTAAAACACCAGATATTCAGAAGCGAAGGGAGTAAGTGATTATTTATCTTGTGCCCTAAGGACAGCATTTATTATTTGTCTTGAAACTTTAACTCATCTCAACTTTTTATTTAACGGAAAAAAATCAAATAAGAAAATGACTTGGATTGACCATCGAATTACTTGTTATTAGTGTTATAAATATGCAAATAAAAAATATATAATTATTTTAGATAAAATTAATCTATGACTATAAAATTTATGTAACAATAATTGATATTTGTAAATTCATAATTTTATTGTTTTATACATATAAAATATACAAAAGTCATTATATAAACAATTATAATTTGGCTAATAAAATTAAAAAGAAATGAGTTTTTTCTTTACTCTAATAAAGTGGTAACATTTTATATTGGACTTCATATTATTATTTTTCATTTGGTTTATAAAATTAACAAAAAAATAAATAAAAAATGTTTTTTTTTCAAAAAAAATTAAACTGTGACCTCACTCATTCTTTAAAAATCACTTGGGATCATGATTCAATTCAATGTACTCCAATTCAAAACGATCTAATCTCTTCAACAATCCAATCGCTTAAACCTAATTGTCTTTTATTACTCTGAAATTCCGATTTGATTTTTATAGCATTGATTAGAACTTATTAAGTTTTAGATGAGACAAAATATATTGATGAATTTCAAGAATAAATAGATAAATTCTTTGCATTTCAATTTTACTCACTTAATAAGACATGGTTTTAAAATTTAACATACAATGTCTAAACTTTTATCTTTTGTTCACTTGTAACTTTTAAATAGTTTTCTGTTTCTAAAAATTCAAGTGTTCCTAAATGAACAAAACTAAAAATTTATAAAATCCATCTATCAAATTTTAAAATTTAATAACCTTAATCAAACAAAATTAAAAATTAAAAAAAATCATCCATTAAAATTTAAAATTTAGGAAAAACTTCTACCAATATTCTAAAACCCAAGAGCTCATAATATAATTTAACCTTCTAACAATCAATACTCAAATCAAATTCAGAGGAGAAAAAACAAAAATAAAATAAACCTGTTAATAAATTTTTTTTTTTCTTCAAATTCTGTTTAACCCTCTTTCAAGAAAGGAAGGGTTGACCCGAGTCAATACCCGAACCACCGACCTTGCCTTGTGGTAAGAATCCGAATCCACCCATCAATTAATGTTTCGGATCCTTAACACTATGCAAGTAGTCACTTTTTTTTTTTTTCACTGTGCGGTTCGTTCTTGACTCAACACTCCTACCTCTCTTTTTTTTTTTTCAAGTCCCACGAGTTTTTTCACGCACCACCTAAAACACAAGTAAGTAACTACACTGAAATTTCATAATACACTTAAAACCCAAAAAGAAAATTTAAAAAAGCCTCAATAGGGTCATCGATCATCACGTGAATTTTATAGGTCAACTTTCACACTGAAGTGCTGCTTTTATTTTCTGGACGGTGCATGAAATGAGGTTGTTTACTGTCTCCACCGACTCCACCGTGAGTTTTGCCGTGGGAAGGCTATTCACAAGAATTTGAAAAGCCACCGTCAAGAGGGACCCACTTACTCGCTGACCGCCGCCGCCGTTGGTCGCCGGATTATGCGACCCGCGCGATCCCGGCCCGTCGGGAACAATGGCAAATCCCGAAGGCAGCAATGCCACGTAAGCCGAATCACCGCCGTTCATCACGACGTGCATCGCCGGAATATCCACCGGCGCGTACACTACAAGCGACCCTGCTGCGTCTATGCATGTTTCCTGCAATATCAACATGCTACTCTGGTTTGCATTGATCGCCTGCCAAAAATATAAAAAAAATCATTAAATTAAGTTTGCCGCTATCATTAAAGTTTTTTACACCTTGCTAGTCAAACTCTGGGACCAGTTATTTTTTGTATTATTTTTTTTTAATAATTTTTCCCTTTTTGTGGGGTTTATAAGAAATAAGGTCAGAATTACTCAGAAATCCAGAAAGTTGACAACCGTCCTATATTTTGACTTTTTTATTTTTATTTTATTTTCTTTTTTGCTCACACTGAGACAAACGCTGCCCTATTTCTGCGACACCTTGTCCACATAGATACTTCCAAATTTCCAAACCTGTCCTCGATTTCACTCTTTTTCATTTATTTTATCCCTACACTAAACGACAAGCCCAAGGGCATTTTCGGCACAAAAGAAAAAATCTAGATAGAAATTATTAAATTAAATTAAACTTACGCTGGCTCTTAAAAGCGACACGCAATTGCCGGGGTCTTGGCCTTTAGCGATGTGGGCCATTTCTTGCATGGGTCCACCATTTGAGAGTATGTCCCATTCACTCCTTAGCCTCTCATCACGTAAGAAATCAAACAGTCTCTGAGGTGAAACCGGTAGCCAAACCGAGGTGGCCGCGCTCAGCACGATCCCCGGCGGCTCCCCGGGATCGTCCACGCTCTTCCGGGTCATCACCCGAACATCCTCGTCGACATTCCCGGCGTTGAGCTTATTCCATTTGTGCACGGTGGAGGCGCAGACCCCGGCGCAGAAGTTGTTGGTCATCCGTTGTGCTAGCTTCAGCATGCTTCTCCGCCCACCGGCGGTTATGGCTGTTACAACAACCCACTCATGAGTGTAACTGAATTTGGTTACAAAATAATAAGTTGATCATAGATGAATGACCTAAATATTATAAGTGAAATCAATTCTCTATAGTGTACTATAAGTGAAATGCTGAGAAAGATATGTAGAGAGAAATTTTTTTATTCATGAGTAAATAATGAGATAATATGATCTTCATTGTTTGATTGATTCATAAAAATATTACTTTTATTATTTCCAAAATTAAATTATTTGAATAACGAAAATTATATCGATCTCACTTATTGCATGATATAACAAATTGCATCATAAATTCATGTATCTATACACACCGGAGTGGTCTCGAGAGGGAAGGGAGGAGGATAGTAAGATGGCGAGGCACTCGCATTGGCGTTGAAGTGTGGCGACCCAACGTTGTGCACCGAAGCCCATGCCTGAGATCAACAAGGGTCTGTATAACTGATGGACTTGGCTTTCATCGTATTCTGCATGTTCCACCCACGTCACCTGCAAATTCACGTACGTCAAAACATTCATTTAAAACAGTCCCAATATATATGTATATATGTGTGTGTATAAATATACATAAACTACACTGAGATAAGTGACATGGGTATTTATGATCTAGTACAACAAGTGAGAACCAAACAAATCTATGATAGTAGGCTTAGCTTACAGCATCAATAATGGAAGGGGTAGAAGAAGCCATACATACATACAGTTGAGAATTAATTTCTCCAAAATATTTGCTTAAGCAGAAATACAAAATTAAGATATGCATGGGCTTCAAGGAAAAAATTGAAACACTAGATAAAGTAATTAAGTTTATTAATTTTGTGTGTATATATATAAGATACTTTAGTATGATCCTCTGACATGAGAGATTCCGAATCCATAAGAAAAAGCACATAAAATAATGCTTCATGAGAGGCTTTGGAGGGGGACATCGAGATTTGCTAAATAGCCCAAGAAATGAACAAAACTCTAGTCTTGGATTTTGACTTAAAGGGTTTAACATTGAATATTATAATAAGGGGAAGCAATAAAATATTACTTGGGGAATACTGCTGTCTACTCATAGAGCATCAGAGAGAAGTGGAATAGAAACATCATATACATTGTTTATATAGAATCAAAAAGTAGGTACAACACAAGATTACAAGGCAAAATTGCTTTATAAAGGGGGATGAGTAATAATAAATAAACAAAGATATAAAATTTAATGTGTTCAAGGTACAGAAATTTAAGCAAGGGATCAGGTTTCAGTGAATTAAAAAAATGGGTTTAATCAATGGACCTCGATTTTAAGCCACATGGGGGTATCTATCGTATCATTCAAATGTGTATATATAATATATTTTATATGGGATTAAAAAAAAATCAATTGTTAGAAATCGAAGCTATTGGGATATAATTGAACTGAGACAAAGAAGAAGCATCCTACTCAGGTGCAGATGCTTTGAGAGGCTAAATAAAAAATATTAATTTGGGAATTTGCACTGACAGAGTGGTTATGTGGTGAGTAGTCACTAGACAAATCAAGCTAGGTTACTTCGAACTATGAGCTCTGAATAGCTTGGAAAAGCAAAAGCCACCCTTGATTCCTTGGCCTGGTGTTTTGCTTCCATTAATTAAAATATTCATATGCATATACATATATATAATATATAATTATATATGCTCATAGCTTCGATCCCAGGTCATTAAGACCTAAACACAAAGACACTCACTTGGGAGAAACAAAAATTAAAATCAACCCAAAAAGAAAAATGAATAGTAAATGCAGCTTCTAAGAATTAGTAAAATGCCAAGGTCTAGATACTACTATATATATGCATCTCTAAGACTAATAAGTGTTTCAATACAAATTAAAATAGAATCATAGAGTATTACACACCACGTGACATGTGTTGTTACTTATGTAGGAAAATTTTGTTCACTCCATTAGTAAAATTATAGGTCATCAAATTAATATAGAAGACAAAATTTTTGCCATGTTGTCAGTGATGTACATGCCATAAATTTGTCCTTACAAAATATATTATCATACCTAAATAATGTCACACACATATCATATTTGAATTTAGTGGACAAGATTTGAGAGCAGTAGTACTATATGAGATTATCACATGGAGTACCATCTTTGAGGGCAGTGTGTTTTATATATAGTGTTTTAGTAACCAAGCCATTGAGAAGAAGAGCAAGCTTAGAGGATCGCAATGCCAATGATTTTTACAGGTTTCAAAAAATTGGGCAACACAACAAGACAAATAAAAAAAAACACAGGTAAATATTAAGATTAAATTGCACCAAGACTCAGAATTTTCACTTTTACTCATATAAAACTCTTAAATTTTAAAACTTAACAAATAATCATCTATGAATTTTTAATTTTACTCACTTAAAACTCATAAATAGTCTCGTCTTTTTGAAATCTCAGTGGACAAAAAGAAAAACTCAAGACGTGTCTGTCAAATTTTGAAACTCAGATAGATGTCTAATTTGGATCCTCTATAATGCACTTTAGATGAAATGCAAAGAGAGAGAAAGAAACAAGTAGAGAGAGAAAGTAGGTCTCAATGACACTTTCTCTCTCTAACCTACTCCTTTCTCTACACTTCACCATCACCACCTGAAGTGCACTATAAAAGATCCTATCTCGAGAGATGTCTCGAGCCTTGAAACTGAAAAGGGGTCTCAATGCAATTTAACTAAATATTAATGTAATTAATTAAATTTTACCTTGGAGTAACCATTAGGCATATCTTGAACGACACAGCCAGACGGAAGCCTCCTACAGTTAACAAAACTGGGTGCTCCAGAAGTGTCTCGTATGATACTGTCTATAGACACGTCGACCACAGCCCACACGCCTTCTGCGTGTTGCTTGCAAAACCGAAGGAAGTTCACTTCACGCACAGGAACCAAAGGCGATAGTACTTGTAGCTCACCATGCATCTGAGTCAATTTTCCAATTTTCTTGGCTCAATTGATTCACCCATATAATAATAAGAATAATAAAAAAGAGCAATTTTTGTTGGCTTACTAGTTGAAGTGCGCCATTTCTGGTACCATTTATTCCACTAGATACAACCTCAGTCGTTGAAGTCCTCGCGATCAAACAAGGAAACATTTCCGCCCATCGATTCTGTGTTTAATAAAAAACAAAGAACATTTATTAAAAATTGTATGATTTGATGTCATGTCAATATGAATATTGTGAGAAATTGAGAATGAGGTACTTACGGAGTCCATTAAAGTCTCTACGAGAGCGAGGCTGTTTATGATGACCATTCCAGTCTCTCTAGAAGCTTCAGAAACAAAGCCATTGGGTCTCAATCCAATACAAGGATTCGTAAAGCTTCTTGTATACTCCTCACGGTTCAGAATTTCTCTTCCTCCTCCTCCTACTGATTCCTCCATACTTCTTACCCAAAGTGGGTCATCTGTATGCACCATTTTCACTAACTCCTCCATCGCCGCCAAGGCCAGCTCCAAAAACATCGACCTCTCTATCGACCTATCCACCACCGCCGCCGGCGCCGCCACCGCTCTACTCATCGACGCCGCCGTCGTTAACGGGCTCGACATCGAAATCATGAAATCCGGCGGCCCAATAGGTAATGTGGTTGGCAATCCAAATCCATTGTTGTTGTTGTTGCTGTTTCCTCCGACTCCTAATTCTAGACTTGAGTTGGGTAAGGGAGGACCCATCGGGTTAACCAAAGACGAAACAGGTCGACCCAAGAACTTTCCGGCGAGTGCGCAGACCCGGTCCAGCTCGTCTTTCAACCGCGCATTCTCGATCCTCAGATGCTGCTCTTCCAACGAGATATCGCCGATAATCGCCGGTCCGCCGCAGTTCGAGCATATCGGGTTTCTCATAGCGTCTCTTATCGACATGTTCTCCGCCCTCAATTTATCGTTCTCCTGCCTCAGTAATGTGTTCTCGTGTCGCTCCAATTGAGTCTGTGTGACAAAACAATGTTAAAAAACTTAAAAAGACTCATAGTAAGCGAATTTGTAAGATCATTTTAAACCATTTTACCTTCATTTGGGTTCTTCGATTTTGAAACCAGAATTTAACCTGTCTAGTTTCTAAGCAGAGCCGTCTGCTCAACTCGAGCCTTTGCTTCTCATCCGGGTGGGGGCATTCTTTGAACAAACTAAATTAAAGCAATAATTGAAGGAAAATGAGAAAGAGAGAAGAATGAATGATATATATATATATATATTATGGTTGTTGTTGTTGTTGTAATAACGTACGCTTCGAGTTCTTGAATCTGCTGAGGAGTATGTCGGTGATATCGCTTTTTCCGGGGAGGGAGGTCGCCGGCGTCTTGATCATCGCCGGAGCCGGCGCCTTCCATGTTATCGCTACCAGATCTGCTTTGGTGGTCGTCTTCTCGACTCCGTCGGCCGCCGAGTACATTGGTCTCGTAGCTCTCACTACCCATTCTTATGTTATTGTTATTACTATGATGGTTTGCATCTCCTCCTACTCCTACTCCTCCTTGTTGTTCGTCAAGATTCGTTTGCTTTTTCCAACACAAAAAAAATTATTTAATAAATAATATAATACAAAGAAAAAAAAGAAAGGAGTACAAAGCAAGGAGATGGATCTCACAAGAGCCAAAGAGAGGCCAGGAGAGTTGAACATGGATTTCGCCAAAGTAGTGGGTGTGACCATTCGAGGCTGTGAGATTGTTCCACTCGAACCCATTCTACCGTTGTTGTTGTTGTTATCGTTGCTGTAAGGAATATCTGCGACGATTCTCGCACCGCCGCCGCCGCCTCCTCCTCCGCCGCCGGCGCCACCACCACCACCACCACCCCAGTTATTGTCGAGAAAGCCCCCAAAACTCATCAAAGAAGCCACTTTTTTCTTCTTTTTCTCTCTTCTCTCTCTAGGTATATCTATGCCCTTCTTCACTGAGTGAGTGAGGTTGCGAGATTCAGGAATTTTGAAATGGGAGTTAATAATCAGGAATAATAAATCGATTGTGAGTGAGAGAGAGAGAGAGTATAATATATATATATATATATATGTATAGAAAAATATGTGTATGTAGTTGAGAGGGACTGAGGAGTAAAGAGAAGGAAGGAAATGAAGGTCCGGAAATATAGAGGAAGGGAGATAGATAGAGGAGACAAGAGGATAAAACCCCGATGTCTTTCTCTCACCTTATCAAAAAATAAATAAATAAAAATTAATTTTTTTCTTCTATTATTGGGAGGGAAAGAAATATAAAGAAGGCAAGCAAAAGCACCTCCCCAAAAAATAAATAAAAACACCCTTTATTACAGCTAGCTATAGCTAGCTCGACTCTCTCTCTCTCTATCTATTTTTAAGAAGGAAGAGGCTTCAAAGGTTAAATCCAGAACCCTAATGGAGTTCGTTTCTTCTATCTTGTATGATGCATGCTTGAAGAAGAAAGGAGGAAATTAAAAAAATAATAATAGTAGAATTTATGGAATATATTGAATAATGAAAAATATTAGAAAATATAGATTTGCATACAGAAGAGAGAGAAAAAAGAGGAAGGAGAAGGAAGGGGATATGAGAGAGAGAGAGAGAGAAAGAGGGGAAGATAAAACGAAACATGTGGAGTCATCGAAGCCTTACAAAAATACAAGTGCATCCAAAAAGGGTGGGTTGACTCTTAACATACATACATGATACACATACACACTGTGGTCACAGCTTTTATTTTATTTTTTTTATTTTATTTAAAAAGTGCTTTTTCACTTTTTCTCTCTCTGTGTGTGTGTTTCTAAAAGTCGTTTAAAAAGGGAGTGAATGACTGTTGTGAAAATTGCAAAATGCCTTTTTAACTTTTTGAGGGTGATCGGATTGGAACATGATGCAAGACAAGGAAGTTTCAATGACGAAGCTTCAGATCCATGGGGCTTCTGCCTGTGTTACTGTGTAGTGTTTACTTGTACCCTCTTAGGGATTCTCATTAGTTTAGTAAGAAACACAATATCGTGTTTCTCATTTTTTTTATTATATAAAAAATACTTCTTTATATTTTTCTTTTTTGCAAAAATATTAATTTTATCTCCAAATTTTATATTAATTGTCAATTTCGTCTTTAATGTTTTACATTTTGGTCAATTTTATCAGTTATTTTTACTTTAACCAAATATTAATGATAGAATCTACGTGACTAATGATGATATATGTAATGTAAAATTGATAGAAAAAAAAATTAATATTAACTCAGATTGAAAAACAAGATGCAGTCTGTCATTAATTTATTAAAAAAAAGTTAGTTCTTAAAGGATAAAATTGACCCAAATGTAAAATATTAAGGACGAAATTGACAGTTGGTGTAAAGTTTGAGGATAAAATTAGTGTTTTTGCCTTTCTTTTTTTATTAAGGCTAAAATGTAAATTTGATCCTTTATCTTTTTTATTACAGATTTGGTGTCATATTTTTTTGGTTACGTAGTAGATTTGGTATCATATCTTTTCAAAAGATTTTACTGTTAGTCCAACTTTAAATTTTATCCATCTCTCTCCGTTAAGTATGACGTGGACAGTTGACTTGGAGGAGATTTTGGCTCCTTATCTATACGATAAGTTAAGACTTTAATCCCTTACATTTGGGCTAAACTACGATTTAGGTCCAATACTATTCTATTTTTTTTTTTTGAATTTTGGTTTCCATGTCAGTTCATGTCATATTTAACGAGGGAGATGGACAAATTTTTAAGGAGGAATTAATGTTAGAACTTTTTGCAAAAATATGAAACTGAATATATAACTAAAAAGGATAAAAGCGTGATTTGCAATTTAGACAAAAAATAAAGAGCCGAATATACGAAAAGAAAAACTAAAAGACAAAAGCTTGTTTACAATCTCACAACAAAATAAAGGATCAATTTACATTGTAACCTCTTATTTGTATCAGATATCCAAATGAGTTTTAAAATTATTTTTTATTATTGAACTTTATTAATAGTGAACTTTCCATATTTTAAAATAGATTTTAAAATAAATTCTTTTAATATAAATTAATTTTTAAGTTTTTTTTATTAATAATCATCTAAAGTTTAATTTATATTATAAAAATAAATATATTATTAGTTTACTTTATCATATCTATAATATTCAATATTTTATCTTTATAAACAGTGTATTATTTCTATATATAATTAAATATATAAGTTGCGAGTAGAGTATAGATTTGTATTACTTTACATGTCTTTCAATCCAAAATTGTAAATTCTTTAAATAAATTTGTATATTCAGTTCATGTGTTTTAAGTTATTTTCCAATCTCAAATTTATGAAGTAACATTTACAAGTTATTATTGGATGTAGTATTTTGATAATCTGTAAATCAGTTCTTAACTATTGTAAAATAGATTATTTTTATTTTTTTTGGGTAAATTACACTTTGGTACTCTAAAGTATGGACCGGCTCCACTTTGGTACTATGTTCTTTCAAAAGTGATATTTTGGTACTCTATTTCAAAAGTGATATTTTTATTTTCTGTTACCTCTTGATGGAAAAAAAACACCTACATGTCATGTACATAGTTAAACACACGAAATTTACCATCCTAAACTCAGATTTCACGATTCAGTCTCCAAAAAACATGATTCAGCCTCCAAAAAAAACACATTTCAGTATGTACTTGAAGGTATAGGATTTCGTATTTTTTTAGGTTGAATGTTGAAATTTGAATTTAGGAGGATGAATTTCGTGTTTTTGATCATGCACGTGACTACACATGCTTTGTTCCGTCAAAAGATTATGAAAAAAGAGTTTTGGGTGCCAAAGTGCTAACAAAGAATAGAACAAGGTACTAAAATGTCACTTTTAAAAGAATATGGTACTAAAGTAGAATATGTTCATACTTTAGATTATCAAAACGTAATTTACCTTAATTTTTTTCTTTATAGATTGATTATACATACATTGCTTTGAGAATTGAATCGAATCAACTAGTTCAACTGATTTGACTATTTTGATTTTTGATGGTTAGACTATTTTATATTAAATCATATTAAAAAACCAATTATAACCTTTTTTCAAGAGTAAAACGACTCATTCACTAAGAGCAATGGAAGAAAATTTGACTTTTTTTTTTAGGGTAAATTACACTTTGGTACCCTGTGGTTTGACCCTATTTCACTTTGGTACCCTGTGGTTTGAAACTTGACACTTTGGTACCCTGTGGTATTCTCCATTAACACTTTGGTACCCTTTGGAGCTATTTTGTAATTTTAACCATGATAAATTTTACAAAAATTACATATTGACCCCAAAAAAATTTTAAATTTTTCATTTTAGTCCCTATATAATATGTATCCAGGGACCTATTTGTAATTTTTTGAAAAAAATTTTGGGGTCAATATGTAATTTTTGCAAAATTTGTTATGGTTAAAATTACAAAATAGCTCCAAAGGGTACCAAAGTGTTAATGGAGAATACCACAGGGTACCAAAGTGTCAAGTTTCAAACCACAGGGTACCAAAGTGAAATAGAGTCAAACTACAGGGTACCAAAGTGTAATTTACCCTTTTTTTTTATATACATTATAACATACATTGTTTTGAGAATTACATCAAATGAACTGGTTCAAATGATTTAACTAACACCCAATATGAAGAGTGATTCATTTATGTGATTTGATTATTTTGATGGTTAGACTATTTTATACTAAATCATATCAAAAGCCAAATAACTTTTTAGATAAATTACATTTTTGTACTTTAAGGTATGGATTGATTCTATTTTGATATCATATTTTTTTCAAAATTGACAATTTGGTTCCCTGCCCTATTTGTTGTTAAGTACTTTGATACCCAAAATCTTCTTCTCGTTACCTCTTGATGGAAAAAATCATGTGAAGGCAAAGGATTTTGTGTTTTTTTAGGCTGATTCATGAAATATAAGTTTATGAGGGTGAATTTTATATATTTTTTTTACCATGCACGTGACTTGCACATGTTTTTTTTTTCCGTCAAAAGAAAAAGAGTTTAACTACCAAATTATTAACGACGATTAGAACAGGATATTAAAAATGTTATTTTTGAAAGAATATGATATCAAAGTGGAACCCCTCCATACCTCAAGAAACCAAAGTAGAATCTACTTTAACTTTTTTCTAAGAATAGATTGAATGACTCATTCACTAAGAGGGACGAAAGAAAATTTGATTTTTTTTTTTTTGGACTCACTCACTAATTTAAATACTTAAAAAAATTAAAGAAAACAATAAAACAATGGGAAAAGCACTATTAAATTTTTTTTTGGGCCTGAACAAAATAATTCATTCAAAAACAAGGTAAAGCCAGGCACAGTACAAACAAAAACATAACAAAATAATCCAATCTCTCCGTAGCATCAACAAGAACACTAGAGAGAATATCAACTGACGAAAGTGGGGGGTTTGCAACCCATCCAAAAGGACTCATCTTCGTGTCAAACAAATTGGCAAGATAGTTGCCAAGTTAAGATATAGAGATCCAACTAAAGCTACAAACATATAAAGGAAACACAAAAAAAGAACCCGACCAGATCCAGAACGATGCCGCCACAAAATCAGCCGCAGAAAACAAACAAACACGAGCAGAGAGCACACAGATCTGGGAAGGAAACTCACCGAAAACCACCTAAACTTGAAAACCACCGCCGTAGAAGACACACAGAAAAGAGCGTCACCGCAGAAGGCCAAAGCTAGGAGGCACCGCCGATAAGCCTAATATGAAATAGGGTGAAATCTCTCATGAAAGAGAGAGGTGATCCCTCATGAGGAGGGGTTTGAGAAAAAACTCGACTCTCATGAGAGGGAGAATTTTTTGGGCGACTAGGGTTTAGTGAGAGGGGTTATTAAATTTTGTACTTTGCCTAATTTGGATGTTTGATACTTTGGTACATGTTGCGTTAATATAAATTATTTAATTGCAATATAAATAATGGGGAAAATTGTGAATTTGCAA
This sequence comes from Chamaecrista fasciculata, assembly GCA_003254925.1. Taxonomy (NCBI): domain Eukaryota; kingdom Viridiplantae; phylum Streptophyta; class Magnoliopsida; order Fabales; family Fabaceae; genus Chamaecrista; species Chamaecrista fasciculata. The sequence continues at coordinate 33,281 of QANZ01011826.1, forward strand.
ATATTTCTTATTGTTATGGATTTTATACTTAATTTTAGGGTAAATTATACAGAAAGGTCTTGTGATTTGACCCATTTTCAGATAGGGTCCTTGTGGTTTAAAAAGTTTCAAATTGGGGCCCGTGGTTTACTCCGTTAAGAAAAAGGGTCCTCAGGTATATTTCCGTCTAAAATTTGACAGAAATATTGGCTAAAATACTATTTTAAGACCCTAACTATTAATTTTTATACGTTTAACTCCCTATTTGTGAGAGAAGGACTTTGACGTAAAAAAAGAAAAGTTTCCTGAAAATGAATGAAATTTCACCCAAATTTTCTAGTTGCTCTTTAATCTCCAGAATCTCTGTCTGCTCATCGTCGAACAAGACGCTCTGGAAGAGGTAAATTCGACGGTGGCGAACGCGATTCTTACATATCTGAGATCGGCGATGAAGAATTCGACGGAATTCGTGAGCAATAGTTTGGCAATTGTGACGAAGATTCTAGGTTTTCTGTCGAATAACAACATTCCGATCCATCGAAGACTGTTCGGAATCGGAGCCGGATCCTCCGATTCGGAGTTTCCAGAATGGGTCGGGGGGGCGGAGAGGAGGTTGTTGCAGAAGACGACGAGCAAAACGACGCTGGATACGGTGGTGGCTTTGGACGGAAGCGGACAGTACAAGACGATAAAGGAGGCGTTGGCTCTGTTCGCCGCCGTCGAATTTACCTCTTCCAGAGCGTCTAGTTCGATGATGAGCAAAGGAAGATTCTGGAGATTAAAGAGCAACTAGAAAAATTTGGGTAAAATTTCATTCATTTGCAGGAAACTTTTCTTTTTTTTACGTCAAAGTCCTTCTCTCACAAATAGGGAGTCAAACGCATAAAAATATTAGTTAGAGTCTTAAAATAGTATTTTAGCCAATATTTCCGTTAAATTTTAGACGGAAATATACCTCAGGACCCTTTTTGTTAACAGAGCAAATCACAGCCCCAATTTGAAACTTTATAAACCACAGGGACCCTATCTGAAAATGGGTCAAACCACATGACCCTTTTGTGTAGTTTACCCTAAATTTTATATACCATTTATGTTTGAAATTCTTGAAATTTATTTTATTTATTTATAACATGATCAAATTTGATCAATGATTTAATCAATTAAACTAATGACTAATCAATGTATAAATTCAAAGATCTTTTTCATTTAATGACCAATTCAATTTTTAGAATATTGAGACAATAAAAAAAATTAATTTGCAAAAGAATACTTCATAAAAAAATAATGGTCCGTTTGGTTGATGCATTTTCTATTTTCATTTTTAGTAAAAATAGGAAATAAGTGTAAAATTAAATTCAATCAAGATTTTTGAAAATGATTTTCTTAAAAATGTTTTCAGAACTAGGCTAATTTTTAAAAGGGTAAAATACAGTCAACGTACCTGTAGTTTAGTCTGATTTCACATTATTGTTGTGTGGTTTAAAAAATCTCACTTTCAATACCTAAGGTATGTGTCGTTAGCAGTTAGGGTATTTGTGGTTTTGTTCCATCAATTTTAATGGAAAATGTTGACGTGACGCAATCTTGGTCATCGGTTTCCAATGTATCTTATCCATTGATTCCACTCCAAGGTTAAAATTTCATTCTCGGTCCTCAAACTATGGGGTAACTTTCATTTTGGTCATAAAAACTATTTTTGTCATTTTTGTCCTCAAACTTTCACATTTGTTCTGTTTTGGTATCCAAAATGTGATTTTATCGAAATTTTCACCGTTATTCTTAGTCATAAATTAGAAATAAAAATCAATCACAAATTTATCTCCAATTTGTGACTAAGAATGAAAATTTTTTCTTCTTCTCTTTGCCAACTCACTTATTATTACGTATTTGAGCAAGTATAAACAAAACCTAGTCCAGTCCGAGGTAGAGTCATTGTTTTATGGCCAAAGTCCTATTTTAGTCCCCTAGTTATGCTCCTTGTTCCAAATAGGTCCCCCTGTTATTTTTTGTTCCATATTGGTCCCCCAGTTATGCAAAACTTGAAAAAGTTGGTCCCTCTAACGTTTTCCATCCATTTTTTCGTTAAAAATAGAGGAAAAATAAACTTTCATCCCCAAAAGTTTTATTTTCTTATATTAAGGTCCTTTTCTTTTTATAATAGGATCAAAACATA